>VXAL01008339.1:133724-158706 GCA_013399475.1 Chauna torquata | reverse complement strand
GCCGGCTGGAGCTGGCTCTTATCTGACATGGGGCAGCTTCTGGAATCTTCTCACAGAGGCCGCCGCCGTGGCCCTCCTGCTACCAAACCCTTACCATGTAAACCCAATACACTGAGTTGTAGGCTTCCTGCAGGAAATTAGCCCAGCCTGTGGGCCACCTTGTTCCTTCCAAGTCTCTGCTTCTGTCTGCACAATGCTCTATAAAAAAATGCTTTGGGCCTCTGGGTTCATCAAATGCACATCTTTAAAGCAGACCAGCTCAAAGGGCCCCTTGAACAGGCTGGAAGAGCTCCCTTATCCAGTATGGGAGGACTCCAGAGACACCCTAAAGGTGTCTAAATCCCAAGCACCAAGTCAGACCCTTTTGCTTGGAGCAAAGACATTTGCAGTGTCCACTGTGCAGAGAATTGTTTTTTTTTTTTTTTTTTCAGAATGATCTTTGCAGTCTGAAGAAGTAGTTGATATGCTTTGAGAATACTAAAAAATCACTAAAACTGTTATGAACGGACCAGATTGTTTAGGAACACAGAAGTCACATTTCCACAGCTGTGACCTTTTAGGATTACTACAGAGAAATGCCAAGGAAATTTGGCCAAGTCTTATTTTTAGTGCATGGCTTTTATAAATAGATCAAACCTGATATGGCATCCTGATGGGTAATTATGCAGTCACTTTACCAACCTTCCACTCTTAATAAATTTTCCTCACCTCATGCAGATTTCCCACAAAAACTGTTTTGGGGCTAATCTCTTGGTGGTTTGGTGGCTGTGGAAAAACCTTCCGTCTAAGTAAGGACATCTGAGGTCTTGAAGCAATAAGATATTAAACACATAAATCTGCTATTGTACTACTGCAGGACTTCAAAAATATTATTAATAGGTACTCTGTAATACCTAAGATATCTGTGGGACTTTAAAAATGATGAACACAAATTTCAAAAGCAAGGTAAATAGTAATTCAGTTAGATCAAAGTACAGAAAAGACTAGATAATGAAGAGAGGTGGAAAGAGTCAGCAAAAGGATGGCAGACATTAACGATAAATAGCAGAAGGTCTTGGGAGCGGTTCAGTAATTTCACTGAGCTGCCCCACATAATATGAGTTTTCAGTATTGCTCAGTGCCCATGTAATCTTTCTAAAATTGATTTCAAAACATAAATTTAACATCTTTATTTTAAATTTAGACTTAAGACTTTCATTAAAAGGACTCACAGCTGGGTGCTTTTAGAAGGTTTGGGGGAAAAGAATTGGCTAACAACACTCACTGTTTAGAACAGCATGAGACTTTTATAATGTCTTTTGCCCATGCCACATAATTTTACACTTTTTCTTGCATTTAAAACTTCATGCCCTTCCTCTCAGTTCACGCACAGATTTTTGAAACAGTCATTAACCAACACGTTGAAATGAAAACCAAATACTTTGTGTGGAATACCGTTCATGTAGAATGACACTTATTGGGATGCTCATGTAAAACCCCACGGTAAATTCTAAGGTCGTCTCACTTTACATGCCCAAGCTATGGTTTTCTCCTAAGAACAGTTAGTAGCTCATCTACTAAACACATGAACTAAAGCGGCCCTGGGATCACTCTTCCAGCATGCAGGGGCAAGGGAACATTGGACTGAACTTCACAACTTCTAACTATCTCAGAAGGCGTGAAGCCCAGGAGAGATCTAAAGAAATGTGCTTTCATTCCTTATCCTTTAATTCTTCCTTCTCACCACAGAATATTACCTTCGGTTATCCTGCATTGCTCAGCTGGACAGCATCCTTCTGTGGATGGAAAGGACTTTTAAAATAACGTAGCTCAAAGACTTCCTGGTCTGTTTCAGAGCTCACTTGTCCTCTTCTCTGTTTCCAGCTCTATTGTAAGGCTATATGCATCTTCCCCATTTTGTATATATAGAAAAAAACCTTTTACGAAGTCAAATTTTCATGGATAAATGAAAAATAATCTTGCATAATTAAGATGACTGCAAAGATCTATAATTCAATGCTAGCATTAAAATATAAGATATAAACAAAATGGGCTGAAAAAGTTCATCTTTGAGCAGCATAGTGTAGAAGCCATCAGCAATTCAACACTTATTATAGTGGCTGGGGAAACTTTATTCCATTTTATCTGTGAGCAATCCCGACTTTATTCTTTCTTTGACCACTTCTTATCCTTCTTTTCTTAGGCTTGTCTTTGCTTTTCTAATTTTCATGTTAACTTAGGGTCAGCTTTCAACATGGAACTTATATTTAGCTCTGAACACATAGGTATACTACCCTTTGTAGAAGAAATAGGATCTTTGTGGGCTTTGCAAGAAGCACCATCCACATTCAGAATTTGTAATAAGTAGATATAAAAATTTTAAAGGAAATAAATAAGAAGCTGCCTAAAAATAATTACAGGTTGTTGTTAGCTATTCTAGTAACAGCTGTTCTACAGTTTTAAACCAACTAGGGAACCAATTGTCATTGTAAACAAAGGCAGAGAATAAAGACAGTAGCAAATCTGATGCAAGAAGCAATCATATGAGAACACAATTATCCAACATGAGTCTACCTCATACAGAAACTTATATGCAGTGATGGGTCAGTAGATTTATTTTTAAAAATGCTATTGACTGCAAGAAGAGTGTCTACATGATCGGACAGAAATTATGCTGACATTGATAAGATTTGCATGTATTACAGAAATGAAAACAATTTCTCTTCCCTGGGTCCAGCACAAGTTACTTTGTCTGGGCAGCATAACATTGACATCCTCTGATTCTGACTCATGAGCCCTTTTTCTCACCTTCTATTTATATGGAGTTCCAACAAATCTTTAAGTAAGTTATTAAACACACATGTAACGCTTCCCTTCCTCTTGCCAGTATCTTCATTTGAGATCTAATTCTTTAATGGTTTCTGAAAGCAGAGACCCATACAGCATAGTACAAAACTCAAATATGAAAACATTTCTTCTGTCATCATGGAAGTATTTCCTATCTTTCAGAATGCCTGGATTTTGTACTTCTTACACCATTTTCTCATCATTATGGCATTTATGCTTCTTGTATCTGATATTTCAGATTTCTCTTAAAGGCTCAGGTCTTGTGCTCTATTTTTTTAGTGACATTTGAAGAAGATTTTTGAATGATGCTCACTCAGTACAGGTTCCATTATTTTATTATTTATGCTAAAACTACTTCATTAATATGTTAATATCTTTTTGGAATAGCTTTCTACTTAATAACTATCAGTATTTTCTATGATAATCATGAAATAGTGCCTTTTTTTTTTCTGATATACAGGTAGGATTCACATTGAGTATAAACTCTCCAGCCTCTGCATTTGAGTGAGTGCCCCAGACATGTCTCAAATCCTTAAGAAGGAAATGTGAGCATAAGAAACAAGAGTATGTCAGTACTCTTTAACCAGCCCTGCAGTCTGGATAACTAGGATTCATGGCTGCAGAAGTTGTGATGAGTGCTTCTGCCCTGCAGTCTGGGTGCAGAGGCAAATGATTTAGCACTCCAAAAATCCCCTGGATCTTCTACAAATCATGGAAAGAGAAGATGGAAATGACGACTGGTTTTGTTACACTTGGTTACTATATTTTGGACTATTTTAGAACCAAAAGCTTTTAGGCAAGGGTTCCTCCTGTAGGCTGCACATCACCCCGGGCAGAGGATATGGCAGAAGCAATGTGGAAGACCACAAACTAAAGCGTTAGGATTTTTTAACATTACTTAATATTTCTGCAACTGAAGTAGCATTAAAGTCAGGTTAGTTTCTGTTGTGGATGCCTAAATGCCTATTTGGTAACAGCCTTCATCAAAATAACTTAATGCACCACAGGACTGATGACACAGACAAATAATTGAACAACCCAAATGAAACATTAGGGCACAGATAGTTGATTTTCACATCAGAGGGATGTCACCAGTGGAGACAGTAGTTCCTCAGTCTGTTCATAAATGAGTGGAAAAGCATATGAGCAGTAAGGTGAAAAGACTTTCTGGTAGTATCAGGCTATTAAGGGTGTTAAAGAAGGTGGCCAACAGAAATGTTGCAGAGAAACGTGAGCTTGAGTGACTGGGTTATAAAATGGCTGATGTTATTCAATGTAGATAAATATAAAATAACACATACTGAGAAAAATCAAACTTTTTCTACACACATAAAAATCCTGAGTTTATCGTTACCATTTAAGAATGAAATGTTGGCATTATAATAGACAGTTTTAAAAAAATGTCAGCTCCATGCTTAACAGTGATGAAAAAAGCAAATTGTATGTTAAGAATTATTAGGAAGAGAACAAAGAATAAACCAGAGAACATTACCATGCCACCATATAATCTAGAGTGTACCCTGCCTTTTTAATGATGTGTGCTGTCTGGTCCATTATCACAAAAAGGACATAGTAAAATGGAAACAAGTTCTGAGAGGACAAAAGGAAGATGAAAAATATGGAACATGGTTCCTCTGTAGCAAAAATGGAGTCCAAACACAGTTCTTTTCCTTTTCAGAGATATTCCTAAATATGTAACAAACTTCAACATATTTTATGCAGCCGCTGTACAATGAGACTCCTGATGTTTACAGCTGCAAAGCAATCACAGACATTTGGGTGAAAATCACTATGTAGATAATGACATTATTATCCAGTGTCTTTGAATCAGAAATAGGAAAAACTTTTCAGAAAACTACTGTAAAGTCTTAGAGTGCTGTCACAAACTAAATTTGAAGGCGCAATCTTCTAAATTACCCTATATAATTTCTGTTTCTGTCCACTAAGAGTCTCACATTCTCTAAAAAGTCTGTTTAGCTTCCTCCTGAGATAAAGAGCAAAGCCCAAATTTCTATTCTTGTTCTACCAAATGCACTCCTACTGCCTCACCATGACTATTGCCACCACTCAGTACAACCCCCAGAAAGTCATTTTCTTGGCATGGAATTTAAAGCAGAAAAGGAATCCTTCCTAGGGAAATAATCCATGTTGCTTTGTGGTCTCCACCTGACATAGTTTTGGCAGCGTTTTGGCTGCCTGCCAAGAACTAGGATAGTCAACTTGGTCCTGGAGGAGCACAACATTCAAGCTACCACCACACTGCTTCTTTTATGGTGCAAAGCCTCCATATCAGCAGCTCTGATCTACAAGCCTTTTACTTATGCTATTGACCACTTTGGTCGGACACATCTGATCAACACCCATGCCTGTCAGATTGCTGATGGGCAGACATCACACCCCCTTATCTTCCCACACCTTACCTACCAGGAGTCTGACACAACCCTTGCTGGTTTTCCACCCGCACTGGTTTCCCCTGACTTGGGCTCAGATCCTCGCAACAGCTGGGTAGACGTATAGCCTTCTTCCAATATGCTGTCGCTTGATAGGGCATTGCAGAAAGCAGACAGACAAATTTTCTCTTGCTATGCTGACTGTGATTCGTCAGCGTGACCTCCTAAAGCTGGCACAGAGCAGACATCATGCCTCTTCTGCGGGAGGCAATGAAAAATGGAGAAGGACTCAAATGGGAAGAGGGAGATGAATTCCCAGACAGTGGGAGCTGCAGCTGTGGATCCTCCTGATTCATAGTAGCTACGGCTTACCTGAACCAGACCTGCAAGTGCTCTGAGCTTTGGGCAGCTGTTCTTTATTGCCATTGCTATACTTTACAACAAAACTGAGACATACCGCTCCTGGTTTTAAATGTTCAACTTTTGCAGGGAAAGGCTTGAGAGGTGGGCTCATATGAACCTCATGAAGTTCAATAAGGCCAAGTGCAAGGTCCTGCACCTGGGTTGCAGCAGTCCCCAGGGATTAACCTTCCTGTGACTTTCCAGTACTTAAAGGGCAGCTGCAGGAAAGATGGGGAGGGACTCTTTATCGGGGAATGTAGTGATATGACAAGGGGTGATGGTTTTAAACTAAAAAAGGGTAGGTTTAGATTAGATATGAGGAAGAAATTCTTCACAATTCTTCATGAGGGTGGTGAGGCACTGGAACAGGCTGCCCAGAGAAGTTGTGGATGCCTTATCCTTGGAAGTGCTCAAGGCCAGGTTGGATGGGGCTTTGGGCAACCTGGTCTAGTGGGAGGTGTCCCTGCCCATGGCAGGAGGGTTGGAGCTAGGTGATCTTGCAGGTCCCTGCCAACCCAAACCATTCTATGATTCTATGATTCTCAGGCAAAATAACCAGTTGTATGATGCATGTATCTAATAGCTTTTAAAACAACACATTTAAGATTTATTTTAGTCTGTTCTAAGAAGGGGCACTCTTTAGAAGTAGGCAAAGTTGTATTTGAGGAAACGTCTGTGCAGGTTTTCTCTCTATTTCATCTCTAAAATGGAGTCTGGTTGGCAAGGATGATAAAGTGAAGTCTTCTATTTACCCACAGATAAACACAGTAAGATCAAAGTATTCTTCCAGCATCGTAATGACGCGGGCAATAGTAAATAAGGCTTGTCCCCCATTCTGAAGTGGGGAAGAAGGAATTCAGCTGGGCTTTCTTCAAGCATTCCAGGTTCCCTTAGCATTTACCATCTTCAGTGTCAGTGACATAGCACTGTGCCATGTGACATGTGGGCCAGATGTTATATTTGAAGCTGAATACACTGATGATTTTGTATGGAATAACACTGATGGGAAGGACTGAAAGAGAAGCAGACAGCAATTATACACAAAGCTGAAAGTTAAAACTAAGTTGCAAATATGACCCAGATCATATTTTGCTGAAATTCACAGACAAGAGGTTTGAAGCTTAGGGTCCTTAAGATTACAAACGCTTGTACTGAATGTCAGTATTTGAGGCACTACATAGAAACGCTTCCATATAGAAAGATCCAACAAAAAATATAACCAGTATTATGTTACAAACAATCGAAACTAAACGGCTTCACATAAGCAATGAAGATACTTTCTCAGCACCATTTTTTGGTGTGTTACTACTGTGACAGCTGTATGATTTAAAATTGTAGGACAGAGAACTGTAGGACAAAAAATACTATACAGTAGGACAGATGGTTCTATGAGATTTTCTTCATATAAAAAGGTACCCTAAATGAAACCATTTGAGATCTTTGTTACAAAGAACTTTTAGCCCAGAGGAAAATTTTCTGAATAGCTGTAAGCACCTGAAGACAAGGGGAATAAAACAAATAATGCTTCCTCATCCATAACGGTAGAATAGCTGGAGAGATGTTAAAATAAAATTCCATGACATTTTGTCAGGCTTAAAAAATGTTATTGATCCTTTATGCTTTCACCTCCTTTTTCAACAGGGGCCTTCCCTCTCTGAGCACGGCAGTGGCTAAGTTCCCTTGCTAGCACTAGAACGTGTGCCACTACCCATGCCCTGTGGCACAGCAGAGCAGCCTGTGTCACAGCAAACTGTAAGCAAAGAGGGCAGCACGGTGGCACGTCACTGGGCCTCATAGAAGCAAATGCTGAAGCCTGCTTCAGCAATTTGGTCGTGGAAAGGATGTGTGACTTATTGAGGTTGAAGCAGCGGGGACGTGGGCAGAAGCAGCAAAGAGATATCCAGGAAAGCCTGGGATGTGGCTACCTAGCCACCTCAAGGCAACAACTTTCACAGAGGAGAGAGACGGTCCCCACCTCAGACAACCTGTGGCAAACAGGACATGGTTCCAAGCTGTTCACAACCCCTGGGACCGAAAGTTCTCCCCCTGCCACCCCCAGCCCAGGGGCACCCTCCAAGAGACCAGACTCCCAGGGAAGCATCACTTGGATATCCTGAAGCAATGGCAAAACTGATGGCAGGAGCTTTCCAGGAACTGTCAGCATAGAAACAATGGGATGCAATGAAAAGTACTGAAATAAATAATGCCTTGCCTCTATTTTGGGGCAAACTGTTGGAGAAATGTTCCATTTGGAATGACTTGTGGTAGGTAGTGCCCTCTTATATTTTTCCATTTTTCCTTCATTCTGAAGTTTTCTTCCTTTCAAGTTTTCTTCCCCTTTTTTTTTTTTTTTCCCCTTAATGGAAGAACTTGCACCAGGATTGCTTTCTTTATATTAATCAGATTGTTTGAGAAGGTACTTTCCTGTGGTATTAGGAATTCCCAAGATAGGAGAAATAAATGAAAAAAAATATGTATTTCCCTTCTAAATGGTAAAGCTCACAATCAAACTGTATGCAGAACGCAGTTTTATCTGTAAGTGTATTCTGTAATGTCAAAAGATGTCAAAAAGATCCTATTGTAAATACTTGCATTTCTTGAATCATTTATCATTCTTTTTTATTAGGAAGTGTTGGGGAACATTTTAACTACCCAACAATAAATTCCTTTGTTTTCATTTTTTTTCTATCAGCACAGAACTTTAATATTAATTTGCCTTTGGGTTGCAGTGGGATTTTTGAGAGCTCTGCTTTGGCCCACTTACTCCTTTTGACTTAAAGAACAGAATTAGGAAAATGATCAACATGTTTCAAGAGCCTATCCTAAAAGTACACATGACTGAAAGGGTAAGTTATTGAGCCAAATTTGGAAGCTGTATCCACTTACAGTCAGAATACACTTGACATCCTGGTAGCATTTATTTCCATATTTAACAGTTTGGGATGGGTGCTAGACTGAATTTTCTTTGTAGAATATATGGATGGATTGCACAGACAGTACTCTGGATGCTCAGGTCTGAGAAAAAGTATGAATAAGTGCTCGTCTGTTTCATGATGGACATGTGTCCCGCCTGTTCCACATGTATCCTTATGTATAAATCAAGTAAAACACAAATCAACAGCACCATTTTAAAGGCTCCAAAATGTTTGGACTTGAATTCCATTTCTTCTTTCTGCTGAGTAAATGTGGAAACAAGAGCAAGCTTTCACAGATGGGGTGAAAGGAAGTACGTCTCTCTCCTGCCCCCCTCTCGCTTTGCTGCTCCTCGTCCTCAGAAGGAGGAAAACTAGGATCCTACCTTGGGGGAAGCATTCTGCTCTCATTTCCATGCACAGCTGTAAACAGAGACAGACAGAAACTGAGGAAGGATTAAAAAGAACAAGAACGTATTTCATCTGAGTAGATCTCTTACCACACGTGTAACATTCTGGGGAAAGAATTAACTAGCCCTTATCAAAAGCCCAGGAGTCTGAAGAAGCAAAGGTCATCATTATTAAAAGGCTGAAGTGGATTGCACACTACTTGAAAAACTTAAGAAGGCTACTCATTTAAAAGGAAGAACTACAAATCATCACAATGATTTATAATTTGATCCCATCTAAATAATTCAATATTCACTGTGTCTGATGTAGGGCAGTCTTCCATTGCAAATGTATTAAATTCAAATTAACTAATGCTGAAACTTGTTCTCCAGTACAATCATACAATTGCGTTTAGCATTTTTCCCTACTGAAAATATAGTTATATTGTGGCTATATAGTGGTTATACTCTCCCAGTGAAATCCAGCCGTTTGTTACAAGGCCTTGTGTCTGCAATGTATACACCTGAAATCAGAAAGCTTGCACACAATTCAATATAAATGGCAGTATTTGCTCCAGACTAGAAATAACAGTGATATCTGGCTGAAGAATGAGGTGCTTCTTTAAAGCTCTAAAGATTTCAAAGGCAATGATGATGTTCTTCAGAAGAAAGGATGGTGTTCTTCAGAAAGTTTTGAGTCAGAATTTCTGCCTACTCCTAATCTTGGACTCAGACATTGTGCTAGTAGCGAGTGCTTCTTCAGAGTAATTGCCAACTGGGCTTTTGAGAAAGGGAGCTTCTAGGTAACTAGGAAGTGTCCAGATGTTAAATGTGGATTTTAAGGTTCCCATGCTTTTTTCCAGAGACATTAGGATCTAAGTATCATGTTTAAGTATTGTTCAATTTCAGCAAAGAAGAGCAAAGTTGTTTGAGATAACTAGAAGCTTCTATGGCATAATCAGTATTCAGCTTTGCTTGATCGCTGTCACTAGGAACAAAGCTGTGAGGTACCCTATCCCACTGTAATTAATTTTTTTTTTTCTGGTTTTAAAGATGACAAACTATTAGTCATTCCTATACCCTAACTATAGAAAAAAATAGTTATTGCTGCCAACATTATCGTCAAGAATTATTCAACATTGCTGTCAGAGGCTTGCGTAGAAGTCGGGTTGCTCAGGAAACTCTTCACACGAAGGCTCTGTTTCAACACACAGCAGTTCACTTTTCAAACCCATATACAGATTACAGACTAAAAGACAACACACTTTGGAGGATGAGACAAAGAAGTGTCAATGATGAAGGTATCCCTGCATTGCCATGAAGGAAGGAGGGCAAGGAGAGAGGCCTGAGGGAAAACTGTGGTACAAGAGAAAGCACTGAAGAGGACTCACTGAAGAAAGCGCTGACAGCAAGGTGGTGGTGCAGGATTCAAACATGAGGTAGGGAACTAAAGAGGATTAAATGAGTAGATGGCTCACTATCCTGCTTCCTGTAAAAGCATACAGGACAGCACAGGCAGCATTGATACTGCCTAGCCCAGTGGTTAAGGAGTTGTGACAAAAACTTTCAAAATATATCTAATCATTCTTTGCAAGAGAAACTTAAATTCTGATTGGGAATATTCTGCTGGTTCCATTTAAAAGAGAGGAAGTTTGCTAGTCTTCCATCAGCAGAGCATTATAAAGCATGTCCTGGGGAATTTCCAATGGGAATAGAAGTAGGGCAGCCAAAAACCTGTAAATAAAACATGAGGGAAGATAAAAAACCCATCACTTGAAGGACAAGACTTGTCTTCGCTGTGATTGCAATATCAGACTTCTGAAAGAGCGTCTTTATTTTTGCTTAATTATGCAAAATAAGCTGTGTTGGGTGTGAGAAGAGAGAAAATAGGGGATTCCTTGTTGTTAAGTCTTGACAAAGAGACCTGTTGTTCTTCACCTGGTGCAACTGAGCAGGCCCTGGGGTCTGGCATCCTCTCTTCTCCAGCCAATGGGAATGTTGTTCTTTTTGCTAAAGGGAACAGGATCCGGCCAATAGCCATCAAAGCTGTCAGAACTGAATCCACCATTAAAATGAAAATGGGTTTCTAAGCATAATATTTCAGCAATAACAGTGGAATGACACTGTGGCAACCTGAAAGGCTCCAGAAAGAGCTACTGGACTACAGACTATGGGAAAATCCTCCCTCCTCTTGATTCTCGAGGATGATGATGTATAAAGAGTTGTCGTGAAAACAGTGCAGAATTCCACATTTCTATGTTTATACGGCAAGAAACTTAACGCAAAGATAACAGCTTCTCAGAAACACACAGGTCTGGGTAAAGCAATCACACTCAAATAAAAGCGTTAAAAATGTATTTTTGGGGGTATAATAAATCACTCCCTTGTACACATATAGATTGTGTGTAATGTCAATTTTGAAAAGGAGAAATTCCTTTCAGCTGAACCTCAGCCTATATTTCTCAGCTTATAAAACATTAGTGAGTACCGCTGACAGTGTTTTGCCACACACAGAGATACTGGAAGCTGCTAAACTGACAAAGGGACACCGACTGCCTCTTTGTTGCTTCTGGAGCACAATACCTGAAGCCATGGAAAATCTGTCTCCATACAAATTGTCTTGTCAAAAGCACGAGATCCTTCCTTTTTCAAAAAGTATAATTCACAAAATGCTTCTAAATTGTAGCTTTTCTTTTCCAATCACATTTAACTGACTCATCTGAAGGAACTGTCTGTGAACAACAATTTATTTTCTCTCACAAATATACAAAGCACTAATATTTTGGCTTGGTTTTAGTTTTCTGTTCCTCTGCAAACACAAAAGGAAGAGTTAAACTGAAAAAACTACACATCTATAAAACCCCAGTGAAATCCATCAGGAATGCTCATGTTTATCTGTAAATAAAAACCTCATAGACATTAATAACTTTTTATATAAAATCCTATCATTCAAGTGTTATGCTATTACATATTGTGTCTCTTAATTAGAAAAGAAAAGCATTCTTAGAGCTTACCTTTTTATTTGAAAAATAAGTAAATATTTATGCTATAATCATAAGAGTGGAAAACAAATCTTTGTATTTTACAATACAGAATTTACCCTATAATAATTAGAGAAAAGTGAGAAAGATGTTTCTTTCTTATCTTGGGTAGATTTCTATAATCTGATTGAAAATGCAATAGGTTTTCCAGTATCCATTTTATCTAGCTCCCCCAGACCATTTCCTTAGTACTAATTTGGAGTGTCATTCACAAATCTCAATTTCTTTATAAAGCTGATCTTAATACAAAAATATACAGGATATCATTTTTTGAATAGTCTCTGCAGCGTGTAAATGACTGAAAATAGGGTTAGAATACAAACAATACCTGTGTCTGTAATCTTCTATTATCATGCCAATTGTCACGCATTCGCAAATGCAACTAGAATTTCATTCAGCTCATGTCCCCGTTTCTCAGGGCTGTGCATCTGACATAACATTTTGTCCATTTGTTTACAAGCCATTGAAATATTTCTTAATATAACATGGATATATAATTTTTTTCTTCCTCAGGATGGAAAACAAGAACATAAATTATCTGACATTTTCTACAAAAACTATCAGATGTTTCCTAGTAAAGAGATTATATTAAACGATCACGGGCTCTGAAAAACTCATCATCATGTCCATGGATAAGGATGGCTCAGTAAGCATCCTAAATTTAAAATATCAGAGGCACAGACACATACTCTGCCAGCTGGCCACTTTTGTCAATAGAGTCCATTTGCATCATGTCTGTGTCAGTGTTAAAATGAGGAACCACCCAAGCCATCCCGTCTCCTCCTTGCACAACGGATCCACCTCCCCAGCCAGCATTTGCCTGTCTGCACGCCACGAGGCTGTGGGAAGCAGGATGATGCTTACAATGGATAGCTTACAATGCTTTACTGTATCAAATAAGGTTAATACAGTCAGTGCTTTTCAAATCTTGTATTTTAGGGTGAACTTGGCACTACTGAGGCCAATTCATACCTGATAAATAAAAAAAAACAGGAGACAGCCATGTTTGCTGATTGCCTTTATGTCTACAGGCTTTGGTGCACCATGTGGCCCTTGTGATGGTGACCAGCATATCCCAGACCTGCTCTGAGCTCCCTGGCGTTTCCAGGCATGCTCAATAAACGGTTCTCCTGATCTGCTCTGTGACTGAGAAGACCAAGTAGTCTGACATGTTGCAGCCCCTCCCCGTCCCAGGTGATGGGAAAAAAAGACAGCAAACACCCTCCCTGCTTGGCTGTGATGCACAAGTCCCTTGGGCTCCACAGAAGAGGCTGGGGGCTGCTGTGTGACTCTCCTTCATCCTGCACAACTTCCTCGACAGCTGGGGAGAAACCCCGACTGAAAAGTTGTGGAAGACTCCAAGAGCTCAGCCATTAAGGTCTTGCTCACTTGCTGTTCGGAGCTGGGAACAGCAGCTCACGAGCTGCAGTCTGCTTGGGCCACCTTCAAAGAATATCTGCTTACAGACAGGAATAGCAATAAAAGTCATACATTTACTTTTCTGGAAGGCATTAACATTATTTTTTTCTTTTAAATAGCTTTTTTTTAATTATTATTATTTTTAAAGCTTCCAGATTCCTTTGTCTGCATTAAGGTTAGTTGCTGGTTCTTCTAACTCAGAGTCCCACCACTCTGTACCAATAATACAGATTCAGCCCTCTGTGTGCTTCAGGCTCAGCACATACAGATAAATGTGTTCATGGACTTCAGTGCAAAATACTGATGTATTTAAAAGGTAAATTCCAGCTGCAGTGATTTTTTGAACTGGGGTAAGCCTGCTGAATTTATTTCAGGAATAACTCATCACCATTTATGTTAGTGAGGGTACACACAACAAAGGAAACATAGTTTACAATATTCCCCCTTTCTTTCTGTTAAAACAAGCTTTGCCCTAAGTCGCTATTAACTTCGAGATATCTCAATTGGTTTTGCTTTGTTTCCTTCCTTTTCACAGTCCAACAGCATATTTTACATGCCTGGTGAAATTACCAGTGGTCTTTAGCTAATCTTGATATGCTGTCAAACAATACTACCAATATCACTGTAGCAGTAAAATGTTTTCTTTCAGAAATGTTAGCATTACCATGAGAAATAGTATTCACAAGGAGCACTCTCAAGAAAATTTAAGTAAATAAATGTCATTTCATCCTTATTTTAAGTTTTCTTTGATTTTTTTTGACTGACTGGAGTTGATCTTTGAGATAAGGCATAAGAAAGCTTTTAAATTGAGAAAATACATTACTGCTGAGCTCTACTGAGAATATAAAGTGGGAAAAGAATTGCTGTCATTTGATCATGCTGTTAATAACAGAACTGTAAATCTTGCATATTTTACAAGATCCAATTTAATTAAAATATTAATAACACTCGTGAAAATCCAAATCAAGATACAGATCTGAATAATTCCTTTCTTTAAAGGTCTGTTTTGGTTTATTCTTTCTTTCTCTTCTTTCTCTATCACATCTGCATGAGATTTTTTCATAAAGGCTAGGGTTTTTTTCTCTTATTACTTTTTCATTTGTCTCCTTATACTCTGATACTGCGCCCTTATTAGTTGGCCTGCTCTGTCTCCTGCTTGTAACACAAAATGAACATTAGCTAACCTAACCCAGTAGCTGATTAACTGGAAGCCACAATAAAATGACTTTGTAAAGGGCAGAACTGGCTTTCACAGATATACGTGGAGAGAAACACAGAGGAAGAAAGAAGCAACTCGAGGCAGTAGGAGGATACTTAAACATTACTCCTAATGCTGAATGTGAATTGTACATGTTATGGGAAGAATTCTGTTCCCTGAAATATGACTAATTTTGTGGCTGTGGAACTTCAGAAATAAAAGGATCTTAATTAATTCTTGGGGTCTGACAGACAAATTTGAAAAACACCATCAAAATAAGTGGGATAGAGAGGTCTTTATTTCTCTCTCTACACAGTGTCTGGGAACTTGCTTTGCAAAAATTCCAATTGACTTATATATGCATTCAATTGCAAGCAAAACTGTGTAATTTGCTAGTGCAAATCTAGACCCCCTCCTCATTTCTAACAAATTTCATAAAACAAACAAACAAACAAACAACAACAACAAAAACACAACAGTGGTATTCCAGTAAAACTAAGCTAGCTTTCTTTCACTTTCCAAATCAAAATATAAAAGAGACATAATGCAATAGAGATGATCCAAATGAATGCTTTCTGTAAAATGTTCTTTTTTTAAGACTTTCACTGTGATTGAAACAAGAAGTTTTTGATTCTCACCTACTGGAAAAGAGCACTTGAATTTAAAATCTTCACTACACCTGCCTGAACCAGTGGAGACATACTCAGGCCTTTGTGAACAGGCACACTCTGCAGTCACAAACACACGTCCCATAAATGACCCAGCAAAGCATACGAGGATGCTGTCTTGAAAAAGCTAACGAAACTGGGGTGTGCCAAGAGCTTGCTTAGATACATGCTCCATCTGCCGATGTCTTTAACATTTTTTCCCTCTGTGACAGTCTCATCCAGAAAACCTTTTAATTCCCAGAATAAGCTCTGACCTCTCTGCTCTGCAGAAGTATGAGACAGAGAAGCAAAGGCAGCAAGTCTCCATGAGCGGGTGCGGTTGCTGCTCTGTTTCCTTTGATGAGGCACCATCTGCTATTTCAGCAAAGAAACACTCTAGCTTATTTGACGGATTCAGATGGGACAAACTTCATTTCGTCTAAAATCTTGATGCTAACAGTACATACAGGGGATGCCACACTGCTACCAAGTTATGCATGACCCATTTGCAATGAATGACCAGAGCTAGAAAGAAACCACATTATCTAATGTCTCACGTTTGGGCAATTCAAGAATAAACATCTTCTAGAAAATCCTAGGAAAAAAAAAAAAAGACTCTTTCCTTTTCTCCTGTAACAAAGTCACCTTGATGCCCAACTTGGGTGTCTAGGAGATCTGTATGGGGCTGAAAGAGACAGAAAAATACTTCATGCTGAACTTGTTATCTCACACAGAAGATGTGACAATCACCCCATGTCTCAAAGAGTGCTTGCTACACCTCATCTGTCCTGCCAGAAGCTCAACCACCCATTCCAGGGCAGAAATCAAGGAGAAAGTACCTGCCGACCTCAACCAAAATGCGACAATATGCCAAACCTGCAGCATAGAGATTGCCCCAGTAGCATTAAAAGATGTTGTTATATCTACATATAGCACTATTTCCAAGTCAGGGCTGCCAGACCTTTCTGCAACTTTCCTCATTTAAACCTGTTGTTCCGAAAACACAAAGACAAGACACAACAAAGACAGATGATGAAGCACGCTGGAAGCAAAATACTCTTACAGGTTCAACAATCTAGAAATCATGAGTAGGACCCAGTTTGTTTTTATTAGATAAGGCTGACTTAAATTTCAGTCTTCCAGAGTGGCACAATAGGAGGGTCTGCAAAATAAAATATTTGGTTTTAAGGACTTGATGCCTACCACACGTTCTCACATAGAGGCACTGTCTCAGACTAGCTCTTGGTTGGCCCTACTTATTGAATGGTCATTAGCGTCTTGTGCATGGTAGGTACAATCCTGAACTGCATATTTCGCTCCAGTTGTCTCTGAAATGAATCCAGTTCACATTCACCAAGACCACTCCATGGTGTAAATCAAAGCACAGCAAGTGCGGACAACTAGGAGGCTCTCTTTTTTGATCAGAAGCACACTTCTGGGCTCAAATGCCAACTTGCAGAGCACGTCATCAGCTGAAAGCCTCTCTTGCTCTCTGCGAGGGCTGCATGAAATCTCACTGTGTATACTGGGCTGCCACAGCTGCCCTTCCTCTCCCAGGAGATGACAGCATTCTTCTGAATGGTGGCCTGCTTGTGAACAGCTTTATCAGAAATATCAATTCTACAGTGAGGAAGAAAAACAGCAAACCCAAATGTCTCTAGGCTGTAGTGAGAAGAAGTGATTTTACCTTTGCTTCTCCAAGGCGTCAGCATTTTTTGTCAATATTTTAAGACCTTGTATTCAGAAGGTCAAAAACAAAATTAGCATAGAAGGAGATGTGGGAGAAGGCCCTTTGGCTGCTCAGTGTCTCCGAAGGGCAGAGGGGATTGGGATGCTAACAACACACAGAGTAGTGCTGACTTTGTCCCAGCAAGTCCGTCATTTTATTGGCACTCTTACCTGCTCCTGACTATAGAAACTGATCAGAGGAGCTACACAATTCCCAGAAGCAATTCATCCTGTTTGAATGGCAGGTATTCAGACTGAAGAGGATCTATTTGTGCCCATTCATATGCTCATTCAGAAGCATTTTTTCATGTCTAAAAGGCATTCATGATAAGATCATTAAAAAGCAAATAATCAATGTATAAGACTTTTACATCAAAGCTCAATCAAAACTACAGAAGCCGGTAAATTATTTGAACATTTATCTCCATCTTATTTTGTTATTTGTAATTATTTCTGGCTCCAGAAGCAACTTTGAACTGAGCTTTTCAGGGATACCCTCTCCTAAAAGAGACTGAGTTTCTGTAAATTTTTGTACAACTGCTCACCCAGAACTCAGGTTAGAAGTAATTCTTCCCTGAGGATTAAGGACACATTTGCCTGATGAAAGAAAGCACTGAGGGCTTTCATTCTTGAGCTACTTCACCTCTTCATAGTACAATGCACAGCATTTGATGTCAAGAAAGAGAATGTGTTCAGAGAATGCTTTACTATTCATTAATTAATTTTTACAAAGAACTTTGGAGATGAAAATCAGTTTTTAAACAGTAAGTGCTATTATAAGTCACTGTGAGGCAAGGAGTGTTCAAAGTAGGGGAAAAGGCTGGAAAATTCTAAATGCAAACCTGAGTTAGGGAGCAGAAAACAACAGTTTCAGAAAAGAGGAGATGGAGGTAGCTAATACAGTTTGTGTAGGAACTGCTCACAGATCCGAGTGTGAAAAGAAGCAGAAAAAGAGGTAAAAATGAAAGAAAAACTACAGTCAGTTAAGCCTTGCTGAGAAAAGATAAGGGCAGCAGAAAAGAGGAATGATTTAATGCTAGCTAAAGTGATTACTGAGAACAAAAGGGCTCTTATAAATATACTGTGGCTGTGAAGGGGGCAGACGCACCAGTGAGAAATTATGACTATTAATAAATAAGGAGGGAGACGATACAAAATATTGCTGTAAAGTGGCTGAGTACGATGGCTATTTTGAAAATCCCAAGTCATTGATAGAAAAATGTTTTTCTGAGAGGTACAGGCAATTAGGAAATCAGTAGATTCTTGTAAATGTTACTTCCAATAAATGAAAAAAAGTGTTCATAAGTAAAAAACCTCACTTATGCCAGTGACTTAGGATAATTTCATCAAAGAACTCTTTTTGAATGAGTGGTGTTTTTTAGCTCTGCAAAACTGGACAGCATCCATGGAGTAATAATATTGTTTTTGTTTAAACCCTTTGGCACAGCATAAAACCATTGATAAAAATATATATATAAATCAAGAAAAAAAGAAGCATATCAACTGGTAATGCTGAATGTCATTTTGTCTCGACAAGTCCCATTACCATTGTAAAATACAATTAGTTTTCAACAGAGTCCTGTAGAATATATCATTCAAGTCCTTTAAATCAGTCTTCCAATACAGATCAAAACTAAAACAGGAGTAAATTTGCATTTGATAGAGTACAGACAAGATAATGTAATATTAGAAATGTAAAATATTAAGTGCTGAAGATTCTGCTGCCCCAGTGAGCTCAGACAATGCTCTCCCCTTGACTACCAGCATGATAGTTGATGATTGAGTAGAAACTCAAGATTTGAGCAGGTTTTGTGCTCACCACTTGTAGCCAGATGCTACAGCAGACTAAAATGTGTAGTGGATTTCTCCATCCAGTGGCTAGACACACTGCCTGTGCTGCTCGCGTATGGCTGCAGCCCACACTCTGACACCAGGAGTGCCAAGGAAGGTACCCACCATTGACCTTGCAGCAGCTCTGCCAAGCTGAAAGTCACCCGTGGTCAGATTTGCAGATACAAAGCAGAAAATACAGCACAATATAGCCTTACATGATGCCTCTCAGACACAAAAAAGATCCAAGTAGCTAACAGCAAAACATTTAAATTGCAGGTGACTACAGACTCCTAGTGATATCGGCTAGCTTCAACAAAATCAGCTTTGTCTCTGATTTTCACTCATTCATTCAAGGAAGACCAAAAATAGTAGGAATTACTTGAAGCTATTAAGATACTGAATTCTGTCCACATAGGGAAAGATAATGTGACCAAAAAGCATAATAAAACAGAAGAATATGAAAATATTAATTTATTTTAACTCACTGTAATGATCTTTTATAATGGAACTCTGATTTCTTAGTGTAAATAGAACTAGAAAACATACAATGTGATTAGGATATTTCAAAGCATACAAGAAGCCATTCATCACTGAAATAAAAGGCTCCAATTAAGGAAATACCATTCAGACTTGACAGTGGTGTCCTGGGCCAGAACTCAGTGCAGACAGTGGGGAAATCAGCTTCATCCTAGAGACGACCAAATATCTGAAGCCAGAATAAACCCCTGACATCTCTATGTTTGAATTGCCATGATTAATTATTAAAACTTCTTTCACATTGCCTGAGTGCCTATTAGAGACCTCAAAGTACAGATGAAAAGAGACTCCCCTCCCCAAAGGTCCAAGTGCACCTTGACCATGAAGAGCTGCGAAGCAGATGCAGATGAACGATGGACAAGGTGACCAGGGCAAGCCTGTGAGGTGCCTCTAGCTACAGCATGGGGGGAAGTGCAGAAATAAAAGAAGTCTTTCTTCCTTTGTCTGTCCAAAAAGAAGTGAGGCTTCTTATGAATGGATATAATCAATGACAACAAAAATCATGGCCCATACAGCCTAGATTAAGGGAAGACGGCTGGGTGAGAAGGAGAAAGAATAGTGTGAGCAGCAGCAGCATCTGAACAGAAAGAGATGGGAGCAGGATTAAATAAAAAGGAACTCATTTGGCTAGGGGAAGAGTTATGGGAGGTCTGACGACAAAAGAACAAGAAATTTAAACCAGAGGCAGTCAAAGGTGTCAGCAAAAGGACTGAGAGGAGGAGATAACAAGGTCACAATGACAGACAAGGACGGGGATTCTGACGGCTACCTTTCACAGGGCTTGACGTGGGAGGTATAGGTGTCAGCAGAGACAACAATAAGCAAAACAGGAGGCAACACATACATCTTATTTTCTCTGTTCAAGTAGGAAGAAAAGGCCAGCTAGGGTAAATCTTTTTCAGGAGTAATTATCAGGATTTAAACAGACCCTAAATGTGTAGGCCATAGAGTTGGTGGTAACAATGTGGAATTGCAGATATAACACTAGCAGAAGAGAGAAAGTGAGCTCCATTGTGCTTCCTGAAATTAGGTTTTGGGTGGTTGTTTTGTGCTTAAGAAACAATAATAACAAAGACAGGCCCGCACCCAAACCAAGCTTGAACAGACCCAGGTATCTGAGATATGACAGACTGCTCCCTAAGGTTTCCAGAGGACAGTAGAAGAAACCTAGTCATAAACCTTTACTGTTTACTGACATGCCCCATATCCATGTGTTGTCTGCTACTGTAATTTCAAGAAAAAGCGTTAGCAGGAAGAGCTGGAGAGCAGCAGAGAGAAGACACCATATAAGAAAGAAAATTCAGGTAAGAGTAAGGATACTTTGTGAGAAAGAGAAGAAACTCAGTGAAGAGGAAGCATACTGCGTGACTGACAGTCTGAGTAAATCAAACATACACCTAGCTGGAGGCAGAGGGATAGATGGACAATCGACCAAAAGATAAAGAGAACCAGAAGACAAAAGATTGAGGGAGGGGAGGAAGGCCGTGCTCTAAAATAAAACAAGACAAAACATAACAAAACAAACACACACACACACAAAAAAAACCACAACATTTTTTAAGCAAAGGGATGTGTTAAATTGAGTCCAAGCAACCACAGTGAAGTAACTGATGACAGGTCCAAAGCTTTGTTGAGGTTATTTGTCCAGATCATTGGAAACCTTAGTGAGAGAAATTCACAGAGAAGAATGCAGAAAAATGGTGTATTTGAACAAAATAAGAGGGGAGAGATGAGGCAGGCTTCAGGGTATCAAAGACCAAAGGAATTTGGAACAGGACTATTTGTGGGGAAGAAAAGGTTTTTTGGAGGGCAGAAGAAACCTGTGTCTGTTCTGTACAAAGGTAACACAAAAGGAAGAAGGGAAAAAGTGAATAAAGGCATGAGAATGGACAGGGGGCAATTAATAAATAAAAGAGCACCAGCGGCAAGAGAGAGACCCAGAAATACTAGGAAGTGCTCCTAAACAGTTACCAGGTTTCAATCCTGTGGCTGGGAAAAAGGACTTTTATAGGTAGATAAACGAGAAAGGAAGAGATGAAGTGCAGGGAGAGAAAGAGCAACGGATAATATTCACCTTCTCTTTGAAGAGCAACATAATCCAGTAACTGGATCCTGAAAGACACTGAAGCAATGGACAGGAGGCAGAAGCTGCAGACTCAAGCATGCAGAAGGCAAGCAGTGATGGAAGAAAGCGGAAAAAGCAAGACAGTGTTTTCAGCAACAGCTCTCTGGGTGGTCTTGAGACGTCTTCTGTGGAGGCACATGCCACATTTGGATGCTTTGAACAAACCCTGCTGAGACAGGAAAATTGTAGCCTGAGGTTAAAGACAGACTGGACAGAAATGAGGCAAGAAGTGAATTGATGGAGCCAAGAGCAGTGACCGGATGGATGGCGCTGGGAGATGGGTGTCAGAGATTCTGACGGATGAGAGGTCACAGAAAGGCCAGGTGGGGACAGGCGGGTGGGAAGAGGACGAGCAGTTTAGAAAGAAGGAAGACAGTGGTCAGAAAGAGGGAATGCGGCTGCTGGAGGGTCAGGGAGACGGGTGCCCAGCCCAAGGGGGGAGTATAAATGTGTCATTTGTTCAGCATTTCGTGGCCCTTTGTCAAAGGGCAGGATCCATAACAGCACAAGCATTAAAACGTGTGACAGGTTGAGATTTTATATGATTTTTTTTTTCCTCCCAGGCTAAAATAGACATTTATATTTTACATTCCTAATTTTTCAGTGATTTAATGTTAAGCTACAATAAAAAAGAACACACACACACACACACACATTTAGCCAAGTTTTCATCTGAAAAAATAGATACAGCCCACTTTAAAAGCATCAGAGCACTTTGAATGTCCTTAAGTTTTTGTGTGGCAAGGGTAACTTGTTTTCAGTGTTTACTGTTGTGCTCTTCATGCTTTTACTAGATTTCCAATGCTGTTCTCTTTATGCTTTTGCTAATTTCCATTGCATTCAATAAAATACATATTGCTTGTCCTGAAATTTAGTATCTATGCACCTAGCACCTTCTTCCTAAAGAGGAGATGGATTGATAAAACCTCTTGTCACCATGGTAAGATTTGGATTCTGCAAACAACCTCCTAGTTGCCTTGTTTATAAGGAAAATGAGTGATTTGGGTACAAGGTGGTCCTCCTAAGAACATCTGTAGGCTTACAGCCATGTTTCGGTCAGGGGACAAGCTCATCCTGGCATCTGTCCCTTTCTCCTGGCAGGAGAGCACTCTGGCTGAGGGTCAGGGCAGGTGGGTCATCAGGAGGACACTACGAAGCTCAGCTGGCAAGCATGAGAAATTTCAAACATGTGTAACTTGATTAAGCTATGGTTAAACTATCTATGAGGACAGAAAGACATCCGTTGGAAGAAGCTTCCGGAAGATACGGAAGACCCATTCAAATCTGCTGTTCTCTTCACTCAGTTTTTGAATTTTAGAACTGCTTTAAGTTTGAGATTTAACCTTCAAAGCCTTGTCTTTAAATACTGCCTGGTAAAAAGCAAGAACTTTGGATTACAAATTCACAGCATGTTTTTATAAATGCTCTTTTCTCTTCTTGCTTACCAAATGTTAATTGCTTAACTGAATGTTCAATTTGTCTGGCAATCCTTTCTGGCCTTTTTCTCATAGTTGCTCCATTTTTTGAGCCACTCCCATTACGTTCCCGAGTGCTAGCATGCCAACATTCAATCCTGCAAGTAATGACAAAGTGAAAATAAAATGGCCTCTCTGCTGCACGTTCCTCTGAACAAAGGGGAAGATGTTGATTGGTGACTTCATGGTCTGTTTCGCTCTCCCATACATTTCCATGAGTTGGACTCATCTTTCCTAACTTCAGGATTTTTTTTTAAAAGCTCTGCATGGTCTGAGCCATTTGTCTGCGTTCCCAGGGGAGTCCATGGGGAAAGATGGAAATCCAGCGAGTGGAGCACTCCACCTTACCATAGGGACTGAGAACTGGTGGACTGAGCAGATCCCCAGGGGCGGTTGTAAGAGGAGGCCAGGCTCAGAAATGCAGAGCAGACATAAAAAAGTACACAGGCAAAATTTAGGGGAGGTGAATCCCACACAGGGCATTAACATGACGTGATGGTGGTGGGTGGGAAGAAGGAAAATTCAAGAACATTTCAACCTCCTTCTGATACATAAAAGTCCCCACAAAATTGAATATTGAAATACAGCAAACTCCCCAAACCAAATTAAATCCATCTTTTCCATTTACACAACCTGATAGATGTTAGCAACTCCTATGTGTTCTCTAGCAGCCTGACCAAAAATACTTTTTCTTCTACAGTCTGCAGTTGGCTTGGCTACACTGGAAGAGCAGCAGCATCTGTAGAAACCAACCACTGCAATCACTAACTGTTTCTTATCAGATCCACACATGGGAAGAGCTGTGTCTCTTATTTGAAAATTGCATTCCCTTAAAAGTATACATTTCAGTCTCTGGATATCAGTCACATTATTAAACCTATTTATAGATAAGTAAAATGAATACCAGATGGCGTGCTCAGACTAGGATTTTATGCTGCAACACATAATGTCTTGCCTTAAAGTCAGCTAACGATGACCTGGAATATGCACTTGTGAATTTTCTACATTAGCAATTGCAGTGATAGTGCTGGCTATGAAATATCAATTAGAAGTCTTAATGGAGTATTCTAGCTTTGGTCAAATCAGAGGGGGTCCCACCCCGAGTCACTGGTGTTGCTGAGAACAGAGCAAAATCTGGAGGATTCTCCCCCATTCTAACACACAGACTGCTCTTCTCTTCGCAGATGCCCAGGCAGCTCTCGTGTAATTTTTCCTGCCATCAAAATTCCCCAGAATAGTCTGCTCTTTAAATGGATAGTTTTGAACATCTTCACTAGAAGTCCTATAAATGCAGATGTAAGCTTTAAAGAAAAGAACCTTCTGTCTTCAAACTTTTTCGGAAAAGTCAGGGTGAATAGTTACAAGGAAGAAGAGAATAAAACCTTTTGAACAATAATGTTCAGTTTTTAAGGTGGAAATTAAAATGCTAATTCAAACACAGCGACTTTCTTTTCATTGTTATTCCAATTATGCAAAAGAAAATTAAATTATAACTTGTATACAGGGGAGGCATTTATAATTAACTTATTTTCCTGACAGATTTATTCTTGTATAATATCTAAATATTCATTTAAGACTAATTTCTCTGTACTGTATGTTATGCTAAGGTAAATTGATACAGAAAGCTGGGAAGGGTGGGGAATGAGCCTAATAATCACATTTTGTTATTTGCAACAGAGAGAAGAGCTTGTCTGGTTCATCATTTCAGCTGGCTTTTGTATTTTTTATTTTTTTATTTTTAGAAGAATCATAATTACCACTTAGAGGAAGACAGTTGTATAATGGAGAGTACTCATTTCAGAGTCGTATTGCTTTCTGAGACACTTTCTGGCATCACAAGTTTCAGATTGCTCTAAAAAGACCCCAAGGAGTTCATTTATTTACCATCAAAGCTAAAGGAAGAAAGCTACAGAAGCAAAAGCCATTCTTAGCTTAAAGGGACAACACACCAGCTCTCTATATTTGTGAGATACGAGCACAAAACCCTTTTGTTAGAGTCTGCTCACCTCAGATAAATATCTTAAGCAGGCAAGTTGCTATCAAAAAAAAAAAAAAAAAAA
>VXAL01008339.1:102661-132095 GCA_013399475.1 Chauna torquata | reverse complement strand
ACTGCACAACAGATGCAACTTCTTATACAGATAACACTGCATCATGCACTCCTAGCAGTTCAGGTTAGGCTGATGTTGATCCTGAGTAAAATCACACAACAGGAGATATGGAATGAAATGAGTATGCTGACACCTTTTTTTATATTTATATTTATATTTTATGTATTTTTTTAATTTGAATCGGTTTTATGACAGACAGCGAACTTGATACTGTTTTCTGTTCTTCTTTGCAAAGGGAAACTATTTTTGCAAAATAGACTTTTGCAAAGCACTTTATTTAGAATTATTAACAAAAAATCATGCACAGAAATCCATGACACTTATTGACTTATAAATCAAAGTAATTGTAAATTGGGAATTGTGACTTCTGTAAGGGCATTTTTAATGAGATGCTCAGATATCTATTCTTGGCCTGACACCATTCAATACTTTTACCAGTGGTCTGAGAGAAAATATAGTCTTTATCTGAATAAAGTTCACAGGTCATATAACACATGAAAGGATGAATGATGATGGAGACTGCCTGACCTACAGCGTGATCTATTTTGCCTGGTAGCTCAGGCTTGTTCAGCTCCTGAATTGTTTCTAATACCACAATGCCAAGTTGTGGCAATGGCAAGAAAAGGACAAAGGAAAAAAAAAAAAAGTTGTTCATGTCTATAGGACAAGGAGCTTTGTCATGGTAAAACTGCCTCAGAAAAGGATTTAGAGCTCACCAAATTACCAAATTGAGTCTGAAATCTGTAGCTAACAGGAACGGACACTCTTCTTCCCACTTCCCCCAAAAGGGAGACCTTGTTAGAAGTCTACTACAGGAAGAGCAACAGGACCGAAATCTGAAAAGTAAAAACCCTTCTGAAGTGAACCCAGGGTAGCGGTTTAGCCGAGCATTGATTCCTAGATCAAAAGGCATGAGGATCGAAATAAAAGTGATCTTTCAGGCTGCCCTCCTGCGTAGCACGGGCCATGGCACTGTCCGACGTTAACTACTGCCTCAGCTCGTGCACTGCTCAGGCAGCAATCCCATCCTCATGGAGAAGAGTTTGTTAGGGGAGAACCCCACCCAACGCTTTTAAATATTGGTGAAGGAAGACTTGAAGATTCCCCATTTTCAGACTTACTAAAGTTCAGCAACGACAACTGACACAGCTCCTCAATTACCTATTTTAAAATTACCATCAGGTACTGTTTAAAATTCTCCCCAGCTACTGTTGAAAGGGAAAAGAATTTGTTCTCCTCATTGTTTCCTGAAATGCGTTTATCATTTGGCTTTTTTGAATGCAGAAGAAAACATTTATTGAATGATTCCCTGAGTTGAGTACTTTTCTCTATGACTAATGGTGATTTTCCACCATTTCCATGTGGTAATGAAACAGTATGTTTATTAGAGGTTTCTTTCATCCTCTTGTGCCTTGGAAAGAGTCTGTGTTGTTCTTACTTCTGCTGGGCATTGTTTTCTTCTCATTTGTGTCCTCTTGCTTCCCTTATCAACACACTACTCTTCCTAGCATCGAATTTGTATCAACATCCTCATTTTTCTTTTTGTAACATGTATATGTTCATATGTCTGTGTATACATATATACACACACATTGGATGGACGGGGTGACCTTTGGAGGTGGCTTGAACCATAAATATTCCTTGATTCTATGACTCCACGCACACATATATATAAATAAAAATTATAAATGGACCTCTCAAAGTACCTTTTGGAAACTTTAATTTACCCATTAACTTTTGCTTCTCTTCCCCCTGCACCAAGCTGTGGATGAATAAGTATACTTAAGCATTTGGTAAAATATACTTGGAATTTAAACTTAAAAAAAAAAAAAGAATGCTAGATGAAAACAATTTTTCCTCAGAGCTTAACTAGTATTATCAGCTTTGCAAAACTGGCCCCTTTAAAAGTCCAAGTACATGTATTCTACTGAGTATATATTCACTACTGTCAGAGATTTATGCTTTCTTTATCTTAATAATGTGCAAACAAAAATGATTATTTGTACCACACCAGCAATTGCTTTTGTGAAGAGTTGCTTTTTTTCTGCAAAGGGCAGCTTTCCTCTGCAGCAGACAACTGTAAGCTGGGAAGCTGCCCTTGGTTTCCAAAGAGAGACGATCTCAAATCTCTGTTTAACACAGACTCGTTGACAGCATCAATAACATTTTCCAGGCGCATGCATGGCCGCACAGTTCCCCAGATCACGCGCGTCATCATCGTCTGGCGGAGATTTACCCAGGCGGAAGAGAACCACAGCACCCTGCTTCCAGCCTTGTCCCCATCGTCCCCAGGCAGTGCTCATCCTGCCATGGCTCCTGCCTCGCTGCATGCTGCCCGTGTCCCTCGGAGCTCCTTGACCACCTCAGCCAACCCCAGCAGTGGGCTGTGCTCACCAGAAGCTGCTGCTGAGGCTCCTAAGCCTGAACAACAAATGGTGACCTCGAAGTTTGCAAAGACTTTCCTTAGAAAGGCAATTAGACGTTATCACCCCATGACTGGGACTAGAAGCAGAGCAACTCCGCTCCATCTTACTTAGGAATTTAGAGGACAAAGCTCCCACATGCATCTCTCAAACCTCCGATGCTTGTGCTAGAACAAAGCTTTTGCACATACACAAAAATAGCTACTCAAGGTCTTCCACCCCGTCCTCCAGAGTCCTGTGATGGTCTGTAACAGCCAGGTTATGACAACACTCAGGACACATCCATAGACATTTAGGACCAATTAGGTCTCAGTGGTCAGTGATTTGGAAATGCGTTATACGACTTCTGGCATCAGGCGCTAACTTCCTCTCTCAGATTGAAGCTGAGGAGCTGAGTTGACTACGTTGTATAAAAACACGTAGTCAGAAAGATGGCTACTGATGGTAGAGAGCACTTTAATTTAGGAAGGAAAAGGAAAATGAGGCTTGACTGCTGGAAGCAGGAGCTTGAATAATTTCAAAGCAGCAATGTGGAGCAGATCTGATAGTAAGGAGGGTTAACCACTGTGCCAATGTACCTGAGGACGTGACGGATTCCCTGCCTTTTGAAGTTTTTGAAAATCAAGATAGAAATGTCTCTCTAAAGAACATGTTAGAGCTCAGGCAGAAGTTATGGACTTTTTATGAGACTTACTGAATGAACTTCTAGGCCATGCGCGTGCAGTTTTCAGACTACATGCTCATCACATAAAAATACTGAAGTACTGAAGGTTTTAATTTTAAAGTATCCTCACAGTAGTCCCCTCTGGCCTTAAAATTAATTTTCAGATGATTTTCCCTCCATTTTACATTTTTTGATGACTTGAAATTATAACTCCTCCAGGCTTAAAAAAAGGTAATATATACACATGCATGTTTCAAATGAGTTTTACTACAGCTTATGTTTGTTATCCAGCCTTAATCTGAATTACACAATATAAAAGCTGTTCAATATTCAAATGCTATTATTTGTAGGAGAATTTTGCTACTATGCAATAATGCTATGTTTCTGTTTCCCTGTACTTTTGCAGTGACAGTATTTGAAAGACTACCTGCAAAACCTCAGCTTTAAAATATCATCCTCTGTGAAAGACTAAGGTGAAAGAAATATGCAAAATCCTTCCAATTCCCTTTGAACTTGTCTTTAAAGAGATAAAATAACAATAGAATATCATGCAAGTTTTCAAAGACAGAAAAATACTCTTTTCCCACAAACAATTAGTTTCACAAGGTCATTTGGAAACCAAGTGCACTATAAAACAGCTTTGTATGGCTTTTGCAATACTTTCATTTTTTAATCATCCATTTAACACAAACTGCAGTATATCATTCAATGAGTATCCTTCCACATATTCTGTTGGCAACTGAATTAATCTAATATATATCAGATACAATGATTTATAGAAACTGGAACTATATGTTAATTATCAAATAAATATAAGCTCACTGGACAGCTGTGCAGTATAATTTCTGCAAAAATACATTTCCCCCCAAATTAGTTAGTAGACTGGCTATTTATTGCATCATGAAATGATAACAAGATTAGAAGGGTTAAAGAAAATAGTTGCTTTACTATGCGTATTTGAAAATTGATTTAGTAAACATTTTGACTTTTTTTTTTTTAAATTACCATTTTTTCCTAAAGAAATCATTTGCATTTCTTGTTAAGCAAACAACATGTTTTTACACAAGTTCTCTGTGGATATTTGCCACAACAGGATTAAATTCACAAATTGCTAGGTCTTACTTTTTTCCTCTGTACTATATAAACATGTAAAATGAGAAAGCAGTTTTAATACTTTGTAAAAAGTGTAGACAATAACATAAATCTGTCATCGCAAACATGAAACGTTAAAGTATTAAATGTTTTTATTTTAAAGTATGCTATCATACTTTAATCCAAACCTGGTTTGGAAATCTATCCCCTGATACTCCTATCACCCCACGAAAAGGGTATTTCAAAATGGAAGATCTGTGATTTTCGTTTCTGGGCAGTGGGAAGGAGAGGTCAGTGGACAGGCTGGTAGCTTTGGGCAGAGCACAGGAGCATGCCAAGCCCTGTTAGAGAACAGCCTTCAAGGCATACGCATCTGCCCACTTACACCTTTGAGGAGGTAGCGGCACTATTCTGTGCCCAGGAATATTAAGACTTAGACCAATGCAAATTCTGATTTTGTACTTTTAAAGATCTGGCAGAGTGCTTAGAGTGTAGGAACACATGCTCTTTAGTTTCAATTAGAAATAGTAGGAAAACCTGCCAAACTCATTGCTAAAACCTTTATTGAAACGGGTCTCAAAATGTTAAGAAATCCGTTCACCTAATGCTACGTGCAGATAGAGCCTGTTATTTATATGTGTACCAAAGAGCAGCTGAGCAGGCAGGGAACCCGAGCACCTCCAGAATGAAGTCAGCAACTCTAAGACAAGGTTACTCAAGTGATGGTTTCCAAAGTGGATCTACACAGTGAGTCAAATTTGTCTGGATCTCACTGAGGTCTGGAGCAGAAGGAAGGTGAGACATAACGTTTATTTGCTCATGCACCAAGCATGCACAGGGAGGGAAGAGCTTGGTGTGGCAGTGCTGGACAAACAGCTCTGAAAAATCCCATCTGAACTAGCACCCTCCCAGTACAGCCACAATCAATATGTGCTGACTGCTGTAAGTACCTGCCTGTACTTCACATACTTCAGAGAGGGATAAGGGGATGTCAGTAAAAATGGCTCCCGTAACCTGACCCCGCAGCTTGAGCAGGAGGACTAAAAGTGGCATCCAGAACAGTTGAAGGTAACACTGGATACTACTGATGGATCCAAACAAACCTTTGCTTTTTCACTCATCCTGGACTGAGGACACTACTCGGAGAAGGACACAATGAGTGCGTCTTCTCCTTACTGTTCCTAGCACTGGGAGATAAAAACTTGCTTGAAATTCCCATGCTCTCCTGATTGCTGGGACAACTTCAGTTAAATGTAGAGCACAAAAAGTGTTTTTGACATAGTTCATGAACAGTAAAAGGTCTTTTCTCTGCCACAAGAAATTCAACCTCTGTGCAAGATAAGAAAATCAAAAAAAAAAAAAAAAAAGAAGAAGAATAGAAGTGAACATAAAGCACAAAGAGTTCTTGGAAGATGTGCGTTTTGATGAAGGAAGAAGATGACAGGGCACTTGGCCAACACAGAGCACAACTGAGCACAAAATCACTAGGAAACGCGCTCTCCTTTGCGTGTCAAATGACGGTGTTTGCGATGGTCCTTAGGCCTGGCACCAGCGCACGGCACAGTCCCTGGGGAGAGCTCCACTGCCTGCTGAGATGAGCTGTGTGCTGCCCCAGACGGTTTTATAGAGCCGAAGAGACAGAGAAACCTGGTCCTCCCATATTTTTACCTGTGTCTGCATTTTCCTACTCCTGAACTTCTGCTTCACTAATACACTCATTAAGTATAGCAATATAATCAGCATCCAATTTTCCCCAGGGGATGGAAAGAGAAAAGGAAAGGATCCTACATGACAAATGCTATCATTCTGCTTAATACGCTGTAGGTAGGTACTCAAATACCACAGCTGTGGGCTTGTTACGACAACGTATTAGCAGAACAGAATTAGGTGAAAGGGCCCTCTTTATCTTTTCGGTCTGTAAACCAGTTATGAAATAATGAAATATTGCCAGGTTAAGGAGAATACTGTGTATAAGAAGAATCTTGGGGATGGGAAAAGGTAGCAAATAGCAAGAGAGACCAAAAAAAAAGAAAAAAATGGAAAAAAAAAGAGAAGAGCACAGATCCACAAGGTGAGGAAAGCAACGGACTGCAGAGGAGGTCTCTGAAGTCTAAATTGTGTCCACTGTGAAGAGCTGGAAGTCCTGGCATATTTGTCATGCAAATGGGTGCTACCAGAGGACAGGATACCTGCTGAATTCAGCGCTGAGCTGTTTCCCAATGGCTGCAAGACCATTTCTCACAACTATTGACAGGAATATTCTTGCTCAAGAATATGTACTGTTTCTGAAGGAGTAATGCTGTTAGCATACTATTTCTACAGGAGTAACTCTGTTAGCATCAGTACACTAGCAATACTAGTGCTACTCTAGTACTACTGCTATAGGAGCACATTGCGTGCAGAATGCTTTTATAGGCACATGGCCACATTTCATCTAACTTCACAAAACTTATATACATATGTAACACACACACACTGTGTCCAGAACTAATGCACTGTGTTCATTCACTTTTGATCAGTATCTAGATTCAGATCCTTGCAGCAGTCATAGCATCTCAGTGTCGGAAGACAGAAGCTTAAAAACCCATACTGACATTGAACAGAGTGTAGCAGAGGGGCAAGTGAAGACATGCTTCCACCTTCAAAAGACTCAAAACAGCCCTGTCCTTAATCCCAGCAGCTAATTTCCACACAAACCCTTCCTTAACGTTGGTTTTATGCATTTTCATAATATTTTTAGCTTTTTACAAGCACAGTTATTAAGGGAAGGATTTTGAAACACTGCTCATACAGAGATTCATTCCTTGCTCGCTGCTGTAGTTGTGTGAGACCTAGTTGCCTTCCTGTATGAAAGCATGTTCTGCACAAATAGCATGCTCCTAAATCTTACCTGTCATATCTGGTTAACTAACCTCATTTTGCATTGGTAAATACTGCATATATTAATGTGAAGTAATAGCATGACATATCCCACCAGAAAGCTATCACCAGGAATTTTCTTAAGGTGTCATACAGGACACAGTCCAGCTATTTTATCATCTTGGAATCACCGAGTAGGTTTTTGCCAAACATCAACTTCTAGCCCACAGTGACTCCTGTCTCCATCCATCCATTCAAACACTGCCCAAATGTCAGACCACTGAAATCATGTTGTCCTATGGAACACCTTAACATAAAAATCACTGCACGTACAAGATAAGCACAGCAACAGAGCATTTGCTTTGTCTTCCTCTTAGTATTGAGCAAGAATTATGGAAGCAAAGTACGACCCAGATGACCTAGTGCTATGACAAGAAAAACAGACACTCATTACAACATTGTCTTCCTATCTGCTTCCCAAATAGGTCAGCAAAGGTTCCCTAGCTCTAGCAGGCCCTATATTTAGGCAGGTAGGTGCATTCAAGGGAGGAATATTCAACTAGAAGGCTTTCTGATTAATCCATCACCAGTCTGTGTTACATCTGGGACAGCACACCAGAGCGCTGTATTTCCCTTGGGGCTGAGGGAGAAGCCATACCTGTCCCTGTATTTAATGCATGGTTTTCAAATACAGCTGTAAATATTAGCTTTCACAAAAGGGTCTTAGAATGTAGAAACATTTATTATAATCAGTTTTTCTCCAGTTTTTTTCCAAAACTTGCACTCATTTACACCTGTACTACACAACAAGACATATTGTTTTTACTAAGTCACCAAATCAAAATGATACCAATGGCATTTAATTATGAGCCGCTTACTTTAAGACCTGAACAGTAACAAATATTACATTTCTGAAAAATCCTGTAACACAGTGAAAATTATAATCCTTTCTGAATCATATCTTTCAAAAACTCCTTGCATATTTCAACTCTATATTATACTGTTAAATATGACCCCCCCCCCCCCCCCCAAAAGCATGTATAGGTAAATGCAATGATCTGAAAACCTAAATCAGGATACTACATTTCATCACAGAATCTCTTGCAGTTGGCAAGATAAAAGTCAATGAAGATCAGCATGTCTACATTAAGCTTTGACAGTGTAATAATATAACATTTATGATGGATAATAACTATGAAAAAGAAGAGAGGAATATGACTTATTTTTCTAAGTCACGGATACAAAATTACAACATAATTTGTGCATTTTTCTGTACGGACTGTGGGTTAAAAACATAACACTGGGTGACTAAAATGGTCTCTAAATGAGTTTATAAACTTCTGTAGTATTACCCTCATTCATTTTGATATGGAAGTCAGGGAATAAAATCAGAGCAAGCTGACAAAAACCTGACAATATAGTTTCACTCTTTTCAACTAGACAACACAACTGAAAGTTCCAATGAAAAATCCCAAATAAAAATTATTCATCAAATGTCTTGAATGAATTAGCTATGAATGATGAAGAAAAAAACCAGCTTGTTCATGCTCCACATTTCTGATTGCAAAAGAGAAAAACACCTAGCTGTTTTTACCTGATAGACCTGATCCAGTCACTGCAGATTAGGTCCAACATCACATGTGTCTTGATTTAATTTTGGATTTGAAGATTTTTTTTTTTTCTGAAATAAATTAGGAGGAGATTTTCAAAGGTACCAATAAACATTAAGTACGTAACTTCAGCTTTCACCTTTGCAAATCTAACGAGTGATAACTCTGTGGAATTTAGTGTTGTATAAAGATATGATCACAAATCAGAAATTACTTGTCTTTGAGTTTTGTTTTTTTTTAAGTATTATTGATCTAATATCCAAATCTGTTAAATCTGAAACATTACTAAATCCTTTTTTGAAAGCATCTTTATTTTTGATGTATTAAAGCAGCTGAGCACTCCAGATCTGATCTAACAACACAGCTAATAACATAAGTATATGACTTCAGAATTAAGCACGTGCATATATTCAGGATTAGGGTTTTAATCTGTCATTTTTCCTAATGGTCTGTTAAATGGTGGAGCATAGAAAAAATACACATATATTATATATATTTCTAATTGGAAACCATATTGACTGATAAAAGCATTTAAATAAAGATATGCTAGTGGGGAGAAGGATTGTTTTTATTGTTTTTTGTTTTAAGAAAGACAGAAAACAGAAGAAAGAAATTAGATTTTGATGAACTGATTTCCTCTCTGCAGGAGTTATTTTCTCAAGAATCTTCAGCATCTTGCTGTTTTCTCTTAATTTACTGTTTCTTCCCTCAGCTAGATCCCAGACCATCTCTTGTCCCTCTCTCAAGGCCCTTTCACCAGTTCCTTTTCTGGCAGCCTCTGTGCTGCCGTGTCCTCTCCTGCCATGCTCGCACTGCCGTGCCCCTCCTGCGCTCTGTCTCACCACCACTGGGAGCCTCTTCACCCACAATGACCCAGCTGTGCTCTCCAGTGGCTATGAAGGGCTGCTGCTCTCACCTTGTGGCCTCATGTTTTTTCCCCAAGTCCGGCAAGACCTCTTCTCTTTCTTTCCAAGCCCACGTCTCAAAATCCCCTTTTAACTATTCCTTCTGTTCTTACATTTGCCTTTCTGTGTTCCTTTCTTTAACTTTTACCTTGAACTCAAGCAATTTTAATCTTCATTGACTTCTGACTGAAGACCTCTCCCTTCTTGCTTGTTTTAGCCTATCTCATCCATTTGACCCAGGCTTAATAATGAACTCTTCCTTCTGATCTTTTAATCTTCAAATTCCTCTTCTCTGATGAATAACGCTCTTCATTCTACAGAGATTGCTCTGCCATCCTGCCACACCTTTTCTGACATCCAGCCAATTACCCTCTCCAACTTCTCTTAGACACTAATCTTCAGTAGATTCTTCCTACACAGACAGAAAATTTCCATTGCCTCAAGCTCTTGGTTCTGTTACTTCCCTGCTGGCCTCTCCACTCTTGACGCCACAGAGTGAATTGCATACACCTATCTCAGTAGCAATGTGGCTGCATTAATATGAAGTTTAGTGTGAAATGAAAAATTTACCAAAAAGCAAGATGAACAGTCTGGCATAAAACCCACTCTGATCTCCTTATGACTATCCTTATGACGTCCTCTTCCTGGGCAGACAAGGACACCAATACATCTTATTTTAGAGTCTCTGCCCTCATCGGCCTAAATCTATCTCCTTTAGAAAAGTCAGTCACCCACCATATTTTTCACGAGTATACCTTCATATTGCTCTGACTGTTCCCTGCCTTGCATTCACCTTTTTGGCAGCATGCCCACTTGGCTGAGAAGAAGATTCTTAATGAACTCAAAATACAGAAAGGGAGCACACAAGTGCAAATCCAGATAGGTAACAAAGGAGGAAAAAAAAAAGCATTGCCTGGGCACTCTGGTACAAAAACAGGAAAGCAAACGCCCAGCTGGAGCTAGCAAGAGACATCAAGGTTAAAAAGAAACAATTCTATGGGAATGCTAAATGCAAGAGGAAGTTCGGGAAAAATGTTTCTGTTGATGGATGTGGAAGAGACAAGCAACAGGCATCAAAGAAAAGGCTGATGCACTCGACGTCCTTTTTGTCTTACAAGTCTTCACAGACAAAGCCTGCTCCCAAATCCCAGCAGGTATCAACATGGTTCAGAAAAAAAGAGGGACAGCCAACGGCAAAGTAGCAATAGGTTAGAGACTACTCAGAAAAATTGGGTATGTTCAGCTCCATCAGGCCAGATGGGTTTCACGCAAGGATCTGACAGAACTGACTGATGTGACAGTGAGGCTGGTGTCAATCACCTGTGAAAAATCAAGGTCGCAGAGGTCCCTGATGATTAGGAAAAGGCTGACATTATTACCACCTTTAGGGAGGTCAAGGAAGAGGACCTAGGGAACAATCAGTCTGTCAGCTTCACCTCAGCCCCTGGAAAGTCCCCTGGAGAACATCTTCTCAGGGTCCATCTCCAAAGACAGAAAGGACAAGAAGGCTAGCAGGAGCAGTCAGCAGGGATTTTTGAAGGGCAGATCATGCTTGACCCAGCTCACTTTCTTCCACAAAGGAAGGGTCTGAAGGGAGAGTGGTGGAGGTGAAATAGTTCATTTAGACTTCTGACACCATCTCCCACAGCAGTCTCCTTTTTAAGCTAAGAAAATAAAAGTGGGACAGACAGACTGTTGGAGCTGGACTGGAAGGGGCAGAAGTGGAAGGACGGTACGGCCACCACATCGTCAGCTTCCCTACGGTCCAGTGCCTTGGAAAACTGTTTCTATAAACACAAGGGAAGAGCCTGTGTGCCTCATGCTGTGTTTCAAATCAACTGCCTTGCCGAAGTGGAGAGGGTTCACGTAGCTCTTGGAAACAGCCTGTTTTGTGCCTCAAGTTTCGTGCTCACAAGCCAAGCTGGCAGATGTAGATCTTGTAAGTTCAGATGATGAAGCAGACCCGAGAGATGCTGAGTTTCAGCAGGTTAGGAATCATTAACGTTTCTATTACTTGTTTGATTAGGTGATTAAAATCTCCCACTGAGCATGTTTCCAGAGAGGCTAACTCTGAAAAAGAGCATTCCTCTGAGATAAAAGGTTTATACTGTGTTTCATTTGGGGTTGTTTTGTTTCTGCCATCCCAGGTGAACTTGATTGCTCTTTTTCATTAGCTTGCATGCTTTCCTGGTTTAATCCTGTTTCTTTGTTTGTTTGTTTGGTTGGTTGATTGGTTGGTTTGGTATTTTTTTTTCTTTCCTTTTTTCCTCCTACAGCTGTGTTTTGTTTTCTTTGCTTGTTTTTGCTCCTCATAGAAGATACAGTAAATTTAATAGCTCTGTGAAGCTTATGTACTTTGTTATTGTTTTGACTACATTATCACCACCGTTTAATGATAATGTATTCTCAGTATTTTGTTTGCCAAACATGCAACTGTTTTTAACTTGCAATAACTGCATAAGCTCATTAAGCACTGCTTCCCATTATGCTACCGTATTACTTTACAGGTTTCAAGTTCTTTAGTAGAATAAGAAGTTTAATTGCTCCTCGATTTCCGGAAAGACGGTGCTTAACATCTTGCATTAGATTCCTGCCTAACGTTTTGCTGCTTCACTCTCTGTCTATAAAAGCTTTCTTGCAGTTAAATTCCTTTTTTGCAGATAAATTCTGCCATGTGGAATGGCAGAAATAAAAGTAAATATATTTAGTGGAGTGTAACATGAAGAACAAGGCGAATTAAATGAATCATACACGGTGCTTTTATGCTGGCTATGTAAGACTCTGAAAAAGGGGGACAAATCTTTTATGTCTGATAGTCTTCAGTTACACTGAAAATCTGCAGGAAATTTCTTTGGTAAGCTGGTCCCATGCACACCCCACAGACTCCACATCTTCAGAAAGATCAGATCTTGACTCCACAAGATTTCTGCCCATTATGCAGGAAGCAGTACTGAAAACCAACTGACTCGGCTGAGAGCGGAGTTCACCGAAGGCTGAGGTGGGACAAGGTCTGTGGTGGGATGCACAGCCAGCAGCAGGAGGGTGAAACCGTGGGCAAGGGCAATTCTCCATAAAACCATACCTCACTCGGGGCTTTCTTTCACATATTAAAAAAAAAAAAATGAAAACAAACAAAAAAACCCCCATAACTTTCCCTTCTTGCTCTGTGTTTTCCAGTGTTATCTAAAAATATTATTCAGCTGATTTTTCTACAAGATAAATAGCATTAATATTTGTTACCTTTGTATTATTTTCCTTTCCATGACAAGAAATATATAGGCTTACCCAGCCAGGGAGAAAAAGCTGCACATGGTGTTTCTGCAGGCTCATTTGTGAGGGAACCTGAGAAACATTCTCACAAAAATGAGGGTGTTTGACTTATTTGAGAAAGTGAGCCTGACCATCTAACAAGAGTCCAAAATGTTGCATTTTCCAATCGCTGAACAGCTTGAGCAAATGCAGAGTTCTTTGATTTGACCGCAAGTTGCTAAAATCGAAGTAATACACAGGGCTGGGATATGTACTTTTAGTTAACGTTGCGTAACATTTTCCATCCTGTTTTAAGTTGTTTATAGCACTCAGGCTCGTTGTTTTAATAGAAAATTTCCAGCTATGTTGTTCTCAAGAGTGAAGTTAGGGCACATATTTGTCTTTTTGTTTTAAGTAACAATATTGCAACTCGTAACATTAAAGGTATTTCAGCTTTTCCACATCCTTATGCAGGAGCTGAGGTGCAGGCTGGAGTGAAGGAGGTATGTTTTCCAAGGCTCGGATCATCGTATTCTACTAAGTGAAAACCCATCCAATCCCATCTGAAACTGTAGGCTGCCAGAAGGGGTTTGGAACATGCTTGATCCCAGGCCTTGCAGAGAGATGGGGATTGCTAGGTATTTGCTTTCAAGTCAGTATATAGAAATATATATATATATAGTATATAGAAAAAATCTCTGTCTGTTTTTCAGGTGGCTAGTTTACATAGGAGAACTACTTTCAGTAGTACCCATTATACCGTTAATTCAAGTGAGAGGTCTCTGCCAGGGTATAATGGTTTTAACCTTGCTCACAGCCATTTAAAAATCAGTCCGCCCTACAAAATTTCTGTTTTCCCTAGCTGTTGGTGGGGAGGGTTGTCCTTTTCTTTTTTTTTTTTTTAAAGGAACATATGATAAGCTATAGTAAAAGAGCAAATCAAGAAATCAAGTACTCAGAAAGAAGATTCCTGAATTAATTTTGCTTGAGCAAATGTAATTCTTTTGCCCTTGTGCAATGCTAGACAAGTTACTCAAATCAGACTTTCCAGACATGCTCACTAATTGAGCATTTCTCATTGTCTGACTGCTTTTTTTTTTTTTTTTTCTCAAAGCAATTCAAACGGGACGCAATATCTCACATCAGTGGAAGCTGTTCAGTGAATGCATCAACTTCTATTTAAAAAATCTAAGTACCCTAATACACTATTTTCCTAACATACAAGTTCTTACACGAACATTAATTTATACAAAAAAAGGTGTAAGGCAGTTTTCAGGCTAGTCTGGTCCATGTGTAAGTTTTAGATGTCTTTGAAAATACATCAAAAAAGTTACTGATTATCTTCCTGAAGTGGGAAATTTCTGAACACAGAAGTTATAAGAGCAAGATATTCTTATAAGAATGTCCATAAAGTCTATTCTTTTCATTCCTTTTTTTTTTCAAATAAGCTGCGTATTAAGCTTTTTAAACAAAATTTTAAATTCCAGTGATAAGAGATGGTTAAGCAAATAGTACATATTAGGGTCAATCAGAAAGAAATGGACGATTCTGAGGCAGAGGCTTCAGTGCAGCAGTAGTGACCATGGCAGCTCAACAACACAGGAGATCTCCTCCAGCCATGGGGATGACAGACTGTCTGCATGGCAATCAGCCTGCACAGCAACCTCTTTTATGCAAATATTACCTGTCTAAAAGCACAAGAAGAAATGCCTATTTCTAAGCGAGTTACAGAACTTAACTAGATACAGGAAATGAAACATGGACTTACTTAAAAGTGTGAGTTATCTAACCAAAGGAAAAAAATAAAGGATGTCACAGTATTTGGAAAGATTTTAGTCCCAGAATTGAATGTTCTAAAGCTACGGACCTTTTCAAGAAGGAAACAACAGGGATACACTTGAAAACTTAATTAGAGGGAATCATATCTCTGGGTCTCTATGGACCCTGACAGTCCAAATCACAATCAAGAATTTGTAAAAATACATTAAGCAGTTACTGATTTCAAATGAAGGATGAAGTAACTTTTTATTTTGAGAATATTATATTGGAGCTAATTCCAATAAGAGAGTATTTTCCATGTAAGAGATTAAAACATAACAGTTAAATCTGGTAGTTTCCAAATTAATACAAAAATTCAGTTTGCTCTTGCAGTTTGGTCTCATTAGAATCTCTTAACAGACCTATAAATTAAAAAAATATTGCAGTGTATTCTTATGATACACATACCTATGTAAAAATAGCAATAGAATCCTATTTTGTATACAGAGAAAGGAAATAAATTAACTCTTGTGTAATATCCCTGAAACATAAACACTATGAATAGTGCTGGAGAATAATTAGATTTGCATAAACTTTCTCCTCCAAACATCCATACACTACGCTATTTAGGGCTGGTTTTGAAAACCATAATTAAACAGTCAGGAAAATCCTGGAAAAGTAACAGAACCACCAGCTACATAAAAGTCATGGGGAGAAAACAAACAAACAAGCCCCTGGCTGCTCATTCAGGCTACTTAATGAGTTCTCGTAATACCAGTAAGTTACGGACCAGGAAAGAGCCACGTCACAAGCTCTGCTGCTTTCAAACTTTAACAACTGCATTGCACTTTTAAAAAACAAATCACCGCTGAGGAGTTGTTCAGCTTACTGAAATATGTTTACCTCCCAGACAGTCTTGTCAGCTGAATCTATAGCTAATAATTCCTTTCTGCCTGCTCGTTTATCCTTACTGAAATGCAAGGAGAAATATGATTCCCGAAGCTTCTGCTAACCCCCTCTGATGGTCTCGAGAGGATTTTCAGGGGTTGGGAATTTATAGTCATGCTACAGCATGGGATCCATACGTTGTGCCTTGTTGCCAGCAGGGCCACAGGTACAGAGAGCTGTTGCACTCTGTTGCCCACCGCCTTGGCAAGTCAGCCAACGCAACCAGATGCTGTGATACCAAGCATTTCGGACAAAGAAACGAGCTTTATTTAAAATACGGCCAAGATGCCGCCTCTCCTTCGAATATATTCATCGATCGCGTTCGTTCCTGTCGTGCCACTCATGCAGCACAAAGCAGGTGGAAATTATTCACTCTTCTCCACTGGGGATTCCCTCAGCAAATGTAACGCCGGATTAGCCAGCTCATGAGTTGTCTTCCCCGCGGTTCCTGGGGCTGAGGAGCACAGCGAGCGTAGCCTGTGCCAAAACGTGCCTGGTGTCAGCTTGCAGCTCTTGAGGGAGAATTCCTAATTGCCATAAATTAGCTGCTATTACCTGGTTTACAGCAGAGAATCAAGAAACTTGTTGGTTCTCATCTTGCCCTCCTATAGAGGTAGAAGGGGACATCTAGGTTTTGCCAGGCATCCTCCAACACACGGCCCAGTAAGCAAGAGGGGGAGCCCCTTCCTCCCCCCAGATACAGCAAGTCAGCCCGCAGGGAGGGGGCGAAGGGGGGCACGAGCCCAGGATCACAGATGCAAGACCGCATCTGCTCTGAATCATCTTGCTGCTACGGCACTGATAGACCCTGTGCCATTGCCAGTCTGAATTTTACTTGCCTTTTCTGTTTGAACGCAGGGCCACGGGCATCCTCAGCCCGCAGCCCTGCTCAGCCCTCTTCAACAGTGTTGTGCCCTGCCAAAACAACAGACAAATACAGCTGACAAAAATCTTCATATAAATATGGGGGGGAGGGAATCCCTGTATGTAAATGTGTACGTGGCTAAATTCTGCCCTTTGTCTCACACCCATACAACTGAGAAGAAGTGAAAGGCCGATTTCAGCATTGAGATAAACAACCAGTGATGGAAGTATAGCTGCTGTTTACACTAAAGCTGAACATGATGCACTGGAGCTGTATAAGTATAACCCAGTACAGTATCAGAAGCTACTTTGACATGCTCTGCATAATGTTAAGGCAAAAATGTCTTTCTGTCTGGCAGAAATGTAGGCAATCGAGTGCATCCCTTTGCTATAGGTTTTGCTACAGCTCCTGTAAAAGCCTATGGAAAATCATAAAGTGTTTCTACACCCTTAATTGGTACAGCTGCATGAGACTAATATTTGCAGGTTCTTCCTGCTTACTCTGTACATAGACAAATCTGTTTGTTTGTTTGTTTGTTTCTGTACATAGATAAATCACAGGGACTATGATCTACAAGCTCTTGTTGATTTTAAGCAGTGATTAGCACTCTGAAAAAATGCCTTAGGTAGTGGGTTTCACTCTTCCCTTTCTGTAGTCAGACAGTCAGTTCCTTTCTTTCCCCTGTGTATATAGAAATCCTTCTCCAGGAAGCATTTAAAAACAAAAACAAAAAACAGGAAATACTAAGTAAGTGAAAGAAAATTTGGGTGCTACATTGACATGATGTACAGGCACACTCGAGATTTCTGTTGCGTGCTTTGCTAGCTGTTCACCAACCTACCAATCCCCACCCCAAGGAAAAAAACAAAACAAACAAACAAACAAAAAAAAAAAACAAAAAACAAGAAACAAAATTGGAGGGCAGTAAGGCATCAAGGATTCCGATCTCCTTGGCTGTTTTCAGAAATAAAAGCGGTTACTCACGGATAACACACAAGAGCACTTTCAGGTAGCTTTCTGCAGCAGGATACTTTCCAGCCCACTTCTTTCAGCTACCGGCTATCGCAGAAGTCCCATTGCTGCCTCAGGCTTCAGATGGGATCCACCGCCAGATCTTCCATCTGTGTCAAGGAGCCCCACACCAGCAGGGCTCGGTCCTGCTGCTGCCCTTCCTCCCCCCAGAAGCAGCCTGCGCATAGCATCACCCCCCAAAAGCCTAACTTGCACCTAACCCTTAGAATTAAAAAAGCGGAAATTGAGCACAGGAGCCACCTTTACTTAGTCTTTCTAGCTGGACTTCCCATGAAAAATCAGAGAAAAGTCATCAAGGGTTTTTGGTTGTTTGAGTGGCACTATGCTGAACTCTTATAGCCTGAGTAACTGAAAGGGGCTAGGGGCACATTTTCAAGGTTTTTATAGAAAGAAATAGTTATCCCATAAAGTAGTATTGGTACCCCTTACATAATCTTTTTTAGATAATTCTGAATGCACTTTGCTGTGACTGTAAATAACACAGAAATATATATTTCTGCAATATAGAATACTAATAAGCAATTCCTGTGACACAACAGCCTATGTATTTGGGAAACAAATATGAAGGCAGTAAAAAATTTCATGTTCCTACATTAACTCTTATATCCAGGTTTTGATACTGAACTATTTAATCATTATGTTCGAATAATTTGGGATTTTTTTTGTAAAACACTGCTTTAGATTAGGTTTATCAAGTGTCTAATAAAGCATTACGTTCATCTCTTTTGTCATCTGTGTAAGGACTCTTTTATTACACTGTAGTATCTTTTTGTTTTAATGTCGCTCTGCAGTGGATTGCCAGCTCATTAATTTTTCTGCTATAACACCCAAATCCCTTTCCTGACCAGTGTGTTGGATGATTGATTCCTTGCTCCCAGACTAATTTTTTACATTGGACTGCATTTACCATCTGGTAGATAAATCACCTAAAACACTCAAATTCTGAGCCTGGTTCCACAGTTCCTCTTTGTTTGCTCAGCCAGCAGCGTGAATATCACTTGCAAATGTGGAGGCTGTGTTCTCTCACCTGGATAAGTCTTCTACATTACAGAGAGGGGGTTTAACAAAGAGCACTGAGATAATGATATACCTCTTCTCACTTTAACAAAAACAAATAAACAAAAATAAGGCAGCTGTTCTCTGCATTTTCTAGCCAAAATTCTTGTTTCATACCTACCACAACCGCTAGCTTCTGACATGCAAAAGAGTACTTCTTACATTTCACAACCAATTTTGTATATTTCAAGCACATACACCTATTTTTACAAAGGCATTCTTTGTAGACATAACTATCTGGACAAGCAAACAAAAGGATATCCTTTGCAGATAACCAGAGAAAAAATACAATTAAACAAATTGCCTTCCCAATCCATGTATTGCATGTGAAAAATGTTCTATAACCTTAACATGAGCCTGTCTATTTTATTTTCGCTTTTATAAATCTGAAATTATACTTCCACAAAATAATACTTCCAATCAAGACAGGAAAAAGGAACTCTGCCTTGCAGAACTCACAGTAAAGCTCCGTGAGAAATGGAGGATGAAGGAAAATCTATCCTAAAACACCATGTTTCAGGCAGGTAACAGCTCATCTGCCCACCACTACACCTGGCATCATCGCTCAGGGGGATCCCTTTAGCTTTTCTAAGGATGTTTTGCTGCTCCCCTCTGCCCTGGAGAACCCACTGGCACAATGCACTGACCTCTGCCTCTCCCAGAGGGATCAGAGAAAGGCAGCGCACAATCAGAGTCAATGCTAATTAGCAAAATGTAAAGATTTAATTAGATCAGTGCTTCCCTAAGTTTTAAAGCAAACTGCTATCCAGCCACAATTTTTTATCAACCTTTCTATGGAAATACCTGTTGGAAACACTGTTTCAGATGTCTCCATCAATCACCTACTGACTTTATATCTTGGCCTTGTGGCTTATGGACAACTTAACGATTAAAACTTACATTTTCAAAAGCATTCCCTTGTTTTGTATGCCTAGTCTATTATCGGCATTTTCTGCATATGCACTGACACCTTTAGCTAGCCCAGACCTCAGGCTTGTATGCTGCATTCATGAAGATTCTTGTTTGTACCAAAATTTTAAAGGAAATTCAGCAACTTCTGCAAATGATGCTTATCTAATCGCTCATTCTTTGTAGCTATGTGTGAAACCATACGTGAACAGCCTCTGAATAGGACAGCAAGTCAAACTCCTGTGATGTTCAGCAAACACTTCTCTATGCTTCGGGTTTAAGCAATGGAGCACTTCCTCACCTGCTGGTGAAATGTGTTTATATAAGGTTTTCTGTAGTCATATGCAAGTAGATGTGACAGCATGATTTCATTGCGGGCTGGGTGTTCCTTCTTGCATCATCAGATGCCATGTCATGGGATTTACCACGGTTAAACACTGCTGAAGCAGGTTTTTTGGTCTGCAGTAGGTGAGGACTGCAAGCTGGTGAAACTGGTCTGAAATGTGTCCATCTGGGATATAAGCAGGGCTGGGTACGGGGTGAAGCAAGTGGAGCTCCTAAGGTTAAGCATTTCATGCTTGTCTCAAACTCACTACAACACTCAAGGGCAGATTAACCAGAGTTTGCTAGGGTGATGTTCTCTGGCTCACCCAGCTGCCTCCATCTGCTCTCACACTGGTCCCGTGTGGTCGATGTGAGGCTGAGGAGACCTCCCAGGGTCTTGCCTTGAGCAACTCAGCTGTCACCCACCAGCAGGTCAGGTAGCTGAAACGGGGCTGCCCACCAAGGCTTTGCCTCCAGACCAGACTCAAGAAGAGCTGTTCCATACCCTGAACACCCTTGCGCCTGCTTGCCAAGCACATTACGCCTGTCCTCTTCTTTAGCTGTGCCTGGAGGGATGCTTGATGAGGCTTAGAAAATGCACAGCCTGTTTGCACCTTTTTAAGATCTAAAGATGCGTATAGCAAGGTCCCAGCCTGGTAGAAGCTGGCTAAGGGAGGATGTGTCAGCTATGGAAAGGAAAAAATTCCCTTCAGAAAACTTACTGACAGTTCTGTCTTGTTCCTGATTTTCTCCTCTTTCATTTTCACATGTTTTCCTGCTGGTCTTAATTAACACTATTTTTGAAGCATGGATGAGGATCCTGCCAGCTTGAACACCGTTATATAATGTGACTGTTTCAAGACTGTAATTGCAACTAAATTTATTTTTATAATACTAAGTCAAAAGAGACACATTACAAGGATTTAATTTTATTTTGAACCAGATCCTTTAAACGTTGCTTTAACACATAATCTATTACCAGAAAAGACTCGTCTTTTCAGTCCTTAGAAATTGTCTACTATAATTAGAATTTAAATTATCCTAAAATAAATCCTGATTTGCTAGTTAAACACCTCCTCCTCACAAAACCACACTGTGACCCACTAAGGCAGTTTTAGAGCAACTTGAAAATATTGAACGTTGATATCAGTGTACCATTAACTTGCTACCTGGAACAGAGAAATGCACCTCTGCAAAATACATGCAAATGCCTGCTCAGTCTCCCAGCCACACCCAGCCAGCTCTGGGGACGTAACGGGGTCAGCAAGAAGACAATTCCTCTCATCACTCTGCCAGGTGCTCAAAGAGCTTCACTGGCATCTTGCTCCCCACTTCAAACAAGAGAAATGTTCCCCAGTAAGAATCTTAAAGTGTATAGACAGACCTGACATTTTTACTTTTTGTAAATAAACAAACAAACAAACAAACAAACAAACAGAAGAACATACAACCCACAAATCTGAAACATTTAAATAACTAATGGCGCTACTAGATATCTACCTAAACACACAAGATGAACTAATTCTGCCCTTAGAGCCCCTTGAAGCCAGCTGTGAAGGAAATTAGAACTAAAGATTACTCTGTAGCTGTTCATCAAGACAAAAGAGCAGATATGAGGTTCTGCAGGAAACTTTAATTTCATCAGATTGCAATTTTGATTGCTGAACGTACTCCTAACTGGATTTTGTCTATATCTTCTTACCCTTTTCTGGAAGAAAAATACTTCAAAAAGAAGAACCATTTAGCCAAGAAATGTTTTCATATTTAATTCACATTTAATTTCATTCCGGAAATGATTTCATTTTACACTTTGCTGGGTTAAAAACTGGCTGGGTGGCCGGGGCCAAAGAGTCGTGGTGAATGGAGTTAAATCCAGTTGGAGGCCGGGCACTGGTGGAGTCCCCCAGGGCTCGGTACTGGGGCTGGTTCTCTTCAGTATCTTTATCAATGATCTGGACGAAGGGATCAAGTGCACCCCCTGTAAGTTTGCAGACGACACCAAGTTAGGCAGGAGTGTTGTTCTGCTTGAGGGTAGGAAGGCTCTGCAGAGGGATCTGGATGGGCTGGATTGATGGGCCGAGGCCAACGGTATGAGGTTCAACAAGGCTAAGTGCCGGGTCCTGCACTTGGGGCACCACAACCCCATGCAACACTACAGGCTGGGGGAAGAGTGGCTGGAAAGCTGCCTGGCAGAAAGGGACCTGGGGGTATTGGTCAATAGCTGGCTGAACATGAGCCAGCAGTGTGCTCAGGTGGCCAAGAAGGCAACAGCATCCTGGCTTGTATCAGAAACAGTGTGGCCAGCAGGACGAGGGAAGTGATTGTCCCCCTGTACTCGGCTCTGGTGAGGCCGCACCTTGAGTACTGTGTTCAGTTTTGGGTCCCTCACTACAAGAAGGACATCGAGGTGCTGGAGCGTGTCCAAAGAAGGGCAACGAAGCTGGTGAGGGGTCTGGAGAACAAGTCTTATGAGGAGCGGCTGAGGGAGCTGGGGTTGTTTAGCCTGGAGAAAAGGAGGCTCAGGGGAGACCCTATTGCTTTATACAACTACCTCAAAGGAGGCTGTAGAGAGGTGGGGGTCGATCTCTTCTCCCAAGCAACAAGTGATAAGACAAGAGGAAATGGCCTCAAGTTGCACCAGGGGAGGTTTAGGTTGGATATCAGGAAAAATTTCTTCACCGAAAGGGTTGTGAAGCATTGGAACAGGCTGCCCACAGAAGTGGTCGAGTCACCATCCCTGGAGGTCTTCAAAAGATGGGAAGCTTAGTGACATGGTTTAGTGGTGGACTTGGCAGTCCCAAGTTAAAGGTTGGACTAGATGACCTTAGAGGTCTTTTCCAACCTAAATGATTCTATGATTCTATATAATAAAATTTACTGTGGATGTCCAGCATGACCTTCTCTACACACTTAGGAGCTCTACAGAATACAACTCCACTCTCACATTCTTCCTCTTTTCCTTCCTGTATTTCTCTGTATTTCTAAATTGTTCGAATTTCAAGATGATCTAAGAATGAACTACAGCAATTAGATTAGAGAGAATTATTTAATTTACAGCAGATTATTTATAATTTTCTTATTTCTTAAGCTATTCTTGTGATAGAATGATTATTTTTTTAAAGAACAATTTACATAGAACTTCCTTGGTCTTCAGCTCTGGATACTGTAGATGGCTTACAAAAAGACAGGATTTTATCTCAAAATTACCAACATGTCCTCTATCTCCACTTTCATTGCACAGTATCTGTAGGAACTTAGCAGGAAGGACAAGCAGTCATCTAGAGTAAGAAAAATAGATACTTTTTCAACATCCCTGGTGCTCAACACTTTTTCTTCCCCAGAAGCTACAGCTATAGTCATTCTGGAAACTACTGCTTCTACCTGCTCGATGGACACACACCAAAGTCTGACAACAAGCTGGAAAAGTCACAAGCACTTTCAGCTTACTGATCAATGATGGAACGTGATCATCTCTTTATAGGAAAAAGGTAAATCCAGCATCCTGTTGGTATCTGTGGGATTCTCTGCCTTTGTACTTCTTCTTCAAAGACCTTGACCACAGCTTTTTCTTTTTTTTCCAAGTCCAAGTAAATATTAACTCGCTTTATCCCGCCTACTGTCAACTCTAGGAGAAAACCAGCAGGCTATAGGTACAAAATTCTTATCCTCACATCAACAGCAATAAAAGGGCCTGACTGCTCTTAAGAAAGACACTTCTTGTTTTCCCTGTAACAGGAGTTATAAGAGGTCTTGGTACAGAAGGAAGGTTCTCTCTGCAATATTTCTGAGACAAACAGAGCTCCTCTTTCCCCCTTTTCAAGAAACAGTAAAGAAATTGGAACTTATCCAGTCCCTTCAGTCAAGCCTCAATTGCTCCATCAGGCCATCAGTTCCCACTAGTGAAAATGATGGAGTGACGCCTGTTATGAGATGATTTTCTGCTATTCTGACACTTTCAATTCCACTTTAATTACCTTTTGACTCTTTAATCAGCATACGAATCTGCATTGCAAGGACATTTCATAGCTAAATAATTACACTAAGGGGAAAAAAATATGTGCATGTTACTGTCTGAGTTTTAATTTCTCTTTTTAATCATTGTTTTTACTTTTTACTTAGAGCTGATTTATATTCATGCCTTATGATAGTTTCTCAAAGTGATATGTAACCTGACTGAGTCTAGATCATTTACTTCAGAAGTCCAATTGGCACAAACACATATCACAGTTTACTTGGCTTGACTGTTATAATTCATCTGTGGGAACATAAGTCGTAGCATCTTAGACAAAATAACCGATTATTCAAGTCCTGTATACCATTTTAGATCAAGTTTATCTATGCAAACAAACAAACAAGATGTGTATTTCTTAAAACAGTTAAGCTAATTTACCTGAACCTGTACCCTCAATCCATTTCCTACTTTTACATTCTTGCCAACCTGGCTTCATACGATTAACACAAATTCTTTTGGCCACGTATAACTTAGAATGATACACCAAAACCAAAAACCCAGTTAATCTTTACAAAAAAACCACCAAGGGTATGCCTGTTCCAGCAGTTAAGCTTGGATAAAAGCCACTCTTGAGGCCACATCTGATTCTGACTGAGCTCAGGCACAAATCAAGGCCGAGCTCCGGTGACTGGGAGTGCCTGAGGTTCACACCGTGCCACATCTGTTCTTCCCATGCGCCAGGCGGACCGGGCACAGGCAGGGTCAAAGTAGCTTCGTGCTCCTGTCTAGCACACTGGGGACAGGATGTACCCAACCTTCAGACAGCACAAAAGCATAGATGGAGATAGAGTATACGTAAAACTCACTTTGGCCAACCCCCTCAACAGAAGTCTTCACCTCACAGAGTAGACATACCAATGTGAGTAGCGTTAGACTCCTTCTTTCCTAAGGAAAAAGGTCAAGTTTTCAACTGCAACAGTTCATACTTAATAGGTAGTACACCAGTAAAAATAGAGAGATTTTATCCAGGTTTGAAACCTAATACCAATTAGTCAATAAATGTAGGTAGTGTTTTTGAAAGTGTGCTTTCTCCTCAGTGCTGACATATCTTAGAAGCTTCTAGGACAGAAACTCTTGCACAGGTGACTGAATAGTCATCTCCCTAGCAAACTGTTTGCTTAGGCACTTAGAGCTTGTGCCTCAAATGATGTGCTTCTAACCCCACCAGATTCTTGTTCATTTAGTTTTTGGCAGTCACTTTTAAAAACTCTCAATGTCCCTATCTGTTACTGCCAAATCGTTTTGGAAGGAAGCAGAGTTAGCAAAGGCGAGGGCCACAGTCGAGCAGAGATGGTTTCCACCAACGCAAGGTATTCCAAGTATTGCACTACTTTGGTCTGGCCTCTGTGACCTCCACTTTTGCCATTTCCTATAATCCCCACAAGCTGTTAAACAATGAACAAGAGAGCACCACTAGTAGTCCACGCACAAACTGCAGATGATGTATTCTTCATTGCTGGTCCTTGATTACAGCAGGTGTACAAATACGTTACATACACCACATCAAAACAGCACACAGACAAGACAGATAATTTTTTTCTTGAAATGTGCGTGCTGTGCCTCTTCTGCTAGCAGAGCAATAGCAAGCTTGGGGATCCCAGCTATGAAGTCTGGAGAACAGACTTGATGCCATTTAACAAAGTAATGGAAATAAAGAGTCCCTAATTGAACAGCCTCTGCTGCACATCAGGGATATGGGGGAACAACAATATCAGCAGAAGACGCCGAGGACAAAGACTTGCAAAATCTGAATGAGCACAGATTCATCAATGGTGGAAAGCAGACAAAAGGCAAGGACCAAAAAGAGGCATTCTTTTTCTGTTACCACATGCATCTCTAATAACAGTGACAGGAGGCATAATTTAAACACACTGGTCCCTCTTTGAGTGTGTGTAGAAATCAACGATTAGTGTAACTTTTCTCTTCTGTTGTCACACTACTCAGAGTTATGATCATGTTCCTGGATGTTCCTGCCTTACCTGCACTGAAACTGCTTTCTCCTGTTGCTCTTCTTGCTCTCCTTCTGTGCCCTTCCCAACTTTTCTTTCTCTAAAGCTCTGTTCACACAAGGAGCGTGCACATGAGCACATACGTGCTTTGAAGTAAAAGCATACAACATGGCTAATTCTTGCCATCCTTTGTGAGTTGCTCCCATTCTCAGCTTTGTATCTTTTCTCATACTGCTTCCTTACTCCCTTCTTCTCGTGCACCAGTCAACACCTTCCACTCCCATCCCTTCTCAGGACCCTCTCTTGTTGCCCAGCCTTAAGATTACCTCATTCCACTGCTGATGTCTACCCCTCGTTTCTCATCCTACCATATTTTAAAATATCAAAACACACGCGTTTTGCTTGTGCTTGCTGTATTCCTGTTGGCTTGCCACTTGACGTTCTCTGCTTCACCTCTCTCTCTCTCTCTTTTTTTTTTTTACTGTTTTCACATTCTCTGTCTAATTTACTCTATGAATTATTTCGGGAAAGAAACCATTTCTCTTAAGCATATTGAAAGTTAAGGTAATGTATATATGGTAAAGGTTGGCTCCGCTATAGCTTTCTCTTGTGTCCTGTCTAAAAATTTACAAGCTTTTTGACAGCTTATACTTCCATGCTCAATAAACAGCACATCATACTCTCAGCCATCACCCTATTCACAGCATGGATACTTTCCTATGTCCACCCACTCCCTTCCCTCTCCCTAATCAGCAATTTCCATCCACTTCCATCCACAAGCTATTTCAGAGATGTTATGATTCTGCAAATGAATGGCATTCATGCTCCTCAGAAGAAGAATTCTGTGAAAGCGTGTCCTTAATTTTTCCTTGACCTCATTCAGTCCTCAATAAGCTAAGATAAAATTAAGATAAAATTATCTTTACCCACTTTGCTCAAAGAGGCTTTAAGAAACCAAAGGCAGCATATGGCCTATGAGACTCATAGGAAGTGTGAGAAATCATCCCAAACAAGCATATACGATCACATAAAGGAGGAGCAAGCTGAAATGCTCACCAACACAAACATATCACTGCTAATTAAAATCCTGGGTGCACAACTCCAAACCAATGCACTGAACAAAACCTCCTGTCAAGTCTGCGTACCTCTCACTGAAATTCTCTGCATTTAGGCAGTGATAACAAATTGCAGCCTCTGTGGCTGCCCCACGATTGGAGTGTATCTCACACAGGAGACTCAGCTGGACCAAAACTGAAGATTCCCACATGCAGTGTGGGAATTCCCATGTGCAGCTCATGAACTAACTACCTCTTGTACTTACCTTCACACTCGGGATGCTTTAATCATCTCCTGTAGTTCACAGTCTGTATTAAGGACAAGACTGGCTCATAACCCGAGCAGGGAAGCAAGTATCACTCCATCCTACTTACAGTCAGTGAGTACCAGAAGTGCTACAGAAGATGACTACAGGTAAAGTTGGGAATAAGATAACATCTTTAAAATGTAAGCCCTAAAATTTGTTGGCTGTTCTCTTTTCCAGAAAAAAAAAAAAATATCAACTTCTGTTTTTTACTGTGTTCTAGGTAAAATGGAGCTATTTCATTTTTCCTAGCTTAGCAAAGTAGAGATTGACAGACAAATAAATGCGTAGAAGTCTTCATCATCAATTAACTGCAGCTATGTCTTAATTCTCTGTTTCCTGCTCTAATCACTTGATTATATGATCTTCCCTTGGCCAGTGATGATGCAATTACATAACAATTTAACAAAAGACTAAGCTGCCTGAGCAGAAGGGGAAGAATCAAGGCTGAAAAAGCCATCTTAATTTTCATGTTATCTGCCTGTGTTGTCCACCTCACAACATTCTTTTGCTACAGCAAACTCTCTTTAGCAGTATACTCTGGAGGAGTTAAGGAGAGGAGTTCAGCATCTCCTAAAAATTTAACAGAAAATAAAGGCAACTACACAATCAAGTGATGATAAAATGTTACAGGGACTGTCCCAAAACAGTTTAAGAAATTGTTCCAGGGCAGTTGGTGAACCTGATACAAATATTAAAATGACAAAACAATAGGCAAGATATGAGTTTTGCTTCTCTGAGTATGGAAAGTAATGTAGAGAGTCCAAATTTCTGAAGAAAAAGTAGTGACAGAGTTCTTAAGTTTAACTTTCTGTATAAATAGCAAGGTGTATGATAGCACTCCACCGAGAAAGGTACTAATGCCAACGTCTGGCCCCACGTGTAAATATAGGAAAGTCATCTTTTGCAGGAAGTAACTTATCCGGTAAAAGCTAATGAAGCCATACAGAGGCAAGTGAGGGGAAAATCTGTCCCAGATAGTACGTGTTGATATTCATTCCTTTAAAATTAATGTTGAGAACTAAAACACTGCAGTTGTGCATGAAGCAGTTACCACACAGCAGAATGACTGCTGCATTTTTAAATGCAATTTTTCTTCCACATTTTTATCGTTACGCTAAAAACAGTGCCTGCCATACATACACACACAGCATGTACACTTGCTTCTGCCTTTTTTTGCTTGACTGTATCATTCCGAATGTCTTTGATACAACACACAGTTTTCTAATCCCAGACTGGAAAGCCGCCTTTCAGTAACGGTTTCTAAATAACAGTATCCATGCATTCCACATTGTCTTAGAAACTTCCCCATATATTTCATCAGCCTTCCATGTTTAATCTCCCTGATTTATGCACATAGCCTGGTCCAATGACCTATATGTCTCTGATGGGTAAGCCGCTAATGCCAACGACACATTAACCTATTAACCTCTCTCTAAAGACAACCATGATATTCATACAAACAGAATAAAAAAGTCAGGCAACTGCAAACCAGCAGCACTGTGGTATCACACACCGACACAACCGATGACAAACCTGGGTAAATTAAGAACACCTCAGCATATCAAGAATGAATAGTAGCGCGATTTATTATATAGCAAAATCATTTTGCCACGGTTTGCTGGTCCGTGAACTTGATAGACTGCTTTAGCAGCATTATCCGTAATATAAAATGTAATTGGGAGGAAGATCCCTACACCGTTGCCTCATTTCTTGAAAGCTGCTACACAGTTCCAGGAGCCCATCCTGGAAGGCACCGAGAGCTCCTTCCCGAGTGCCAGTCGCCTCCCAGTCCCGCTGAAGACAATGGGAGCGGGGGCTCTGAGCACAGAGCAAGAAATATTCATCACCTTGGAGAAGGCACGCCGTGCAGCCTTCCGTAGCGATCGCTCTGGCGAACAAACCTATTGTTTTAAAAAAGCGGTAGGAGGCACGCACAGCAATTTTTCGGATAAAAAGGAAATTACCTTATCTAAACATTACAGTTTGTAGAAGAGAAACAAGTCTTTCCATCAAACCGTAAACTTTATATTGCAGGTATTTACTTTGCTCTACTTTAAAAATACCGTATCCCTCAAGATGCAAGAAAATGCATTGCCGCCGTGCCAAAGCGATTCGTCTACACTGGAACTGTACCGTACCAGCACCTATGTACGCACAGCACGGGCAGACACCATAATAAAGCGCTCCCCTGCCACGGAACCAAGCCGGGGAACCCCCCTAAAAAAAGGTTTTCTGCGCANGACCCCCCGCCGCAAGCAGCCGAAGGACGGCGGGGAGGACGGGGAGGCCACGGCTCGGGCTGCGTGCGGGGACGGGGAGCGGGACGCCGAGACCGCAGCCCGTGGAAGCGCCGCGGGGGCCAGCTCGGCGCGCTGCCCCCGGCGCGCTCCCCCCTCTCCCGGCGCGGCGGGGCCGG
>VXAL01008339.1:78526-101839 GCA_013399475.1 Chauna torquata | reverse complement strand
GGGGCCCGCCGGGCGGCCGGCAGCGAGGCCGGTTGGTTGCTCGCCGCTCGGCAGCCCGCGGGGCGGCTTGGGGTCGACTAATAAGCGGGCGGGAGTCGGGGGAGGAAGACGGCGGCGAGACCATCCGTGGTACGGGTGAATCGCAAGGGCTGGGTTTAATTTTTAGCGTGCGGGAGCCCAGCATGCGTGGCAGGCAGGAGCATTTTTACAAATCCGAGTAAATCCAATAAAATGTGCTTACGGCGACGGCAGTGACTTTTGCAACCCAGTGCTTTTATCACCTGGGGTTTTTCCAGACGTTTCAGAGGGTCAGAAGCACGGGCTGCGCAGGCACGGGGCGCCAGGCAGGTATCCCAAGTGCAGACCCTCGGCGTCTTGCTGTGCTGCTGAAAGTTTTGGGTGAACTGACATCACCGTCATCATTTTTACATAGCATAGGAAGTAGCTGTACATTCTACAAGATTTCTTTTTTTTTCCTTTGCACATTTTGTGCAAGTTTTTTTAGTCTACTGTACAAACCATTTTTCAGGAGCAAGCGCTGCCCATTTCCTCCATCTCTCTGCTGCTGCATGCCACCTTCTTGCTCTAAGGTATAGCTCTTGTGTGACGAGACCTGAGAGCAGTTTGTTAACAGGAGTAGTCTAGAATAAGGCCATAAATCCATCAGTAAGCTTCAGGTAGGCAGAGAGGTCAGACATGTAAATTGAGGTTGTTGTCTTTTTAAATATGGTGATGAAGAGGTAAGTCCTGTATCGCTAAGACTGAAGGAGCAATTTCCTTTCAGCACATGGAGTTCAGCACTGACTGCCTCTGCCATGTAAACGTTTTTCCGTAATTATTTGCTCCTTTTGTGAGCTGTGATGCCAGATGTCAGAAGACCTCCGCTCCTTGGCAAGGTAAGGTGCTTTAACTTGCACGGATCCTTGCTCTGCTGTCACTAGGCTGCCTGGGTACATTGGCGAGATTATTTAAAGCTTGCTCAGATGTCTGCGGATTGCAATCTGGTCTGCAAGGCAGGTAAACCTTTTGGATCATTAGGCCATGGGGCTGGCACAGATCTTGTGTTTTGAAGCTCGTACTTTGCTATGGCAGGAGCAAATACTCCATGTAACCCTTTCCATAAACACAACTAGATCCACCTTACCTTAAATGCGATATTTTACTGCACCTCTTGCTGGAGGGCTGCGGCAGAACTGCCCCCATCCAGCTTTGCTGGAAAGCTCCTCCTAACGTCCAGCCTGAACACATTCAAGACCAGTTCATAACCACATGTTCTTGTGCCATACAGTGTTTCAGTTAGGCATTTCTCTTCCCCTTGCGTTTGTACCTGTAAGGTATTCACAGGCAGCAACCGTAGCCACTCTCAACTTGTCAAGCCTATCAGCGAGTTCCTTAGTCTCCTCCTGTAACTCAGATAGTTTGATACAGTTTGAATTCAGCTTTCTTCCACACAGCTGACGTAACGTTTTTTTCCACAAAGTATTGCCATTCTTTGCAGTGGATGAAGGCTCTCCCCAAATGACCTTTTTTCACACAGGCAATTTGTTTTTTATATGACCAAATCGCACTGATGGTTTGGGGTCGTGCTGTGAGTGACTAATACAGGCAACTCCTTCTCTTTGTCTGTTATTTGCAGTCCATAATAAAAATGCTTTTTATAAATGTCTAAGTGCATGACCTTATCTTTTCCATTATTGAATTTCATCTCATTTCTGCTATTCCAGTTCTCAAGATTACGTAGTCATCTCTGTAAGATGTTCTGAACCTCTTTGTATCGACAGTCCTGCTGGCGCTTCGTGACCAGAGCGCACCAGCTTTCATGCTAATGAAAACGCATGCAAATATAAACTGTCGGTCCCAGAACAAACTTTAAGAAACAGCACTAGTAATTTCTCCCACTTCACACATTCCCCTTTTCAGGGCAGTGTTTTGTAATTTGCAGTGAGTTCCCAGCTGAATTTGCAGCTTTGTTTCAGTTCCCCATGTCTTTCGTCTTAACTAGGCAATCCCTATGTGGCGTTACATGAAAGCTTTTAGCAAGTCCAGATAGATTGTAAGTAAATCTAATGAGGCTTTGGTTGTTTTTTTTTTTTCCTTTTTTTTTCCTTTTTTCCTTTTTTTGTTTCATTTTCTTCTGCCTCCTGGGATAAAAGGCATGCCATTTTTTTAGCTAGAAAAGCCATGTCTGAGTTGTGCTATCTGTCTGGAGGCATCTCTAGCTATAGTCTTAAGTGAGTGATACAGTCACACTTGATTGGCAAATTCACACTGTGCCAGCTGGTTATTCATTCTTATCATGTTCTCTGATATATATATTAAAAAAAAAAAAAAAAAAAAGCACTAAACGCTTTCCTGCCAGCCAAAGAAGCAAAAGAACTCTAGAAGAGTTTGAACAAGCTGCTTCTGCAATACAAATTGTTACAGGCTGAAGGAATGCGACACTGAAGAAATGACAGATCTGATATTTCTTTGAGATCATGCTACATCCTGTCACATTTGGTACCTTCCATCTTTGGCAAGTAAGTGCGACTTTATTGCAATTATACAATAATTTCACTTCTGCTCACCTCCAACTGCTGTCGTGTGAAAGTAGGAAGCTCCACAGATTGTCTAAAATTGTCATCCTCTGTAAGCTCTTGAACACAAACAGCAGTTCTTCAGTCTGCTGCTGGTGCACATACCATTTCTGCTCTCCCTTATTTTTCTCCAGTAATTGTAAGAAGGAAGATGCGCAACCAAAGGGAAGCAGGGACTATACAAGAGCAGAGAGAAGCTGCCAGACTGGTGAGGGAAATTTCATTTGCGAGAGATCTGGAAAAAACATAGATACTTTTAATTGTGAAAGCAATGTTTTATTTCATCTTAGAGTACAAAACGGAGAACAGAGATCTATAATTTAGTGAAATCATTAAATGGTTGTCTGGAGCCCCATGCACCCCGTATACATGAGGTATTAGAATCCTGCCCTTGCCATTTTTTTTTGCTAGAGAATTGTACTTATAAATCTCCACTTTCATTCTTAACAAAAAAAAAAAAAAAAATTCCAACTCCTGTACTTGTGAAGAAGATATCAAAAATTATAACAAAGTATAAACTGGAACAGTGTTTACAGAATCACAGCATGGTTGAGGTTGCAAAGGACCTCTGGAGGTCATCTGGTCCCAAACCCCCTGCTCAATCAGGGACAGCCAGTGCAGGTTGCCCAGGACCATGTCCAGGCAGCTTTTGAAGACCTCCAAGTAGGGAACCTCCACAACCTCTCTGGGCAACCTGTGCCAGTGTGCAGTCACCAACACAGTGAAAAAGTGTTTCCTGATGTTCAGATGGCACCTCCTGTGTTTCAGTTTGTGTCCGTTGCCTCTTGTGCTGAAGCAAAGACCTTGTTGTCTAACTGAATCTGGAGTCAGCCTCAACAAAAGCCTCAAGACACAGGAGTCCTCTTATACAAACTATTTCATTTTTGATCTTTTCATCAAAAATATGCAATTCGTCCAATAGTTGAACTCATTTCTCTGTCCCCAGTTTTTTCTGCTTTTCCTCAGTGCCCAAAATCACAACGAGCACCTGCCTTAATCTGCCACCTTCATCATTTACAACTTGAAAACTACAAATAAGGATCTTCAGTATTTGATTCCACTGCATGCTGACAATATAAAATAAGAGCACAATCAAACAGTCAATAAAGGACCAGGTGGTAGTGGTTGTGTCATTTAGTTCCATATGTAGTTAATTAGCTATTAAATCTCCTATTTAATTGAATCACATTGAAATTATTTTTCAGCACCACAGAATGTCTTGTGTTATTCCTGCATGCTTCAGTACCCCAGTGCGTGGCCCAGGATTTAGAGCGAGGTCCCTGTGCTGCACATGGGAACCCATCCACACAGGTTTGTCTTACCACACCCACCCACCTGTCATGGAAGCACCAGTTTGGAGAAGTTTCTTTAACTGGAAGACTCTTTGCTGAACCGAAAGAGCATTTAGCAGAGTACTCTCTTGCTCCTCTCACTCCATACAGCACTGGCCTCAGATCAGGACTTGCCCTCTGTCTAAGTTTCGCACGTCCAGCTCTTGGTCCAGAAGCTCGATCAAGCGATTCAACGCCTCGCAAAGCCACCTCCATCCCATATAAGCTGATCATGGCTCTGGGACAAGCACCACTGGCAGTGGGACAAGTGGCCATTTTGCAGATCCCCCTGCTCCCAAATGCCCTAATTCCCTTTCCAACACTCAAAGCTGCCCCAATGCCTCACCAATTTTTGAGGCACCAACACCTCCAGGGTAGTTGTTCTTGGGAAGTTGAGATCTCTTTCTCTCGGTTTGCTGTGTCGCTCTGTTTTGCATCTTGTACTTCACTCCTATATTTGTTCTCTCTATTTCCCCCACCCCCCCTTTTTTTTCTAACCTCTAATTTTTCAGCTGATTACCTACATCTTTTTTCTTTCCTAATTTTCTGCTTTTCACTTTTCCATTCACCATGGTGCCAGATGTTCTCTTCTTGCAGTTGTTTTGCCTTTCCTTTCCCAGAATATCTTTCTTCAGCTGAAAGACTTGACCAAAAACTCATTTGGGTCAACAAGATGATTTTTAAGAACCAGGCTAGAGATACATTTCTTCTCATGCTTGTCAGTCTTAGTTCATCTCCCCTCTAATGCAATAAGTCCTTGTCTACACCGTAGCCTTCTGGCCCATATATGTTGTTGAATTTGCTGTCACAACATCCACATGAATCAAGAAATATTACTGACCCCATTTTGCAGCTGTGAAAACTGAGGCATGGAGAGGTTGTGGGTTTTTTTTGTGGGCTTTCTTTTTTTTTTTTTTTTCTTTCTTTTTCAGCGATAGCCAAGGACACAAAGGGTTCTGTAGCCATTTCAAAACAAAACGCTTGTCTTTCAAAACCCAGTTTCAAATGCATGCTTCTTCTTCACATTTTGGTTTCTCCCAACACTAACACCTTGTTTTGACTTTTGTTCTGAGCGGCAGCAGGAGCAGCAGCAGAAGTTGCAAAAAATTGTCAGGGCACAAATACATTTACTAACTAGGTGTGCCCATCTTGCATTGTCATTGCATATGTGTTCTTGGTTCTTACTAATCCATTCCAAACTATCTTTCTCCTTCTGTGATAAAATACGGGCTGTCATTTAGTGACTTCACATATTCAGGTCTTTTAATCTTTCCTCCTTAATCAATTCTTCAGCACATTAATCATTTTGTTACCATTTTCTCAGTTCCTTCTAATTTGTTGACATCTTTCTCTTACTAAAAAATACTGCCAGACTCTTAACTGCTGATCAGTAAAAGTGATTTCCAGATGTTGATAAATGTTTTTGTCTCTTATTGATTGGACTGTTTCAATTGTTTGTTAATGTGGACCCCAGTGAATCATATTTAGACTGCAGCTAATTCACAATGCGGTAACCTGTATGCTCCTCAGGGTACCAGGATGGTCACACATTACTCAATTCAGCCGATCTTTCACTATGTCCATAAAATAATGCAGATTTTTAATTCTTCTTTTAGCTTTTGGCATCCTCAAAGGCAAAAATTTAGTGTATTTCACTGAACCTGAGCTGTATTGCCCCAACAGCTTTCTGTATTCTGAATCAGATGGGTATTTAGTGTAAGTATAATCTTCAGTTAATGACTACTAGGGATCTTGCCAATTATGCCCCTTGCTTTGAGAATACCCTTCACGTTGCTATCTGCAATTCTTAATCAAAACATAAAAGCAGATTAAAGAATGACATGCTTTATGCTGCATTTAATTGTCCCCAATGACTGGTTTTAGTAGTACATTATATAGTAAAATATTCTCAAACATTTTCGTCAAGGGGCTCTGTAATTTCAATTTTATTTTGTTTTAATTTTTGTTACAGAAGCACACAAGTGAATGCAGCATGCTACTTGTCAGCCCACTAAAGACATACAGAAAGGGAATATTACCTCCCTGTGCTGTGACAGTGTGTAATTCAGGATTGCATAAGCTTTTCTTTATTGCTGTATTGCATTGCATTTCCCAGTCTAATTTTCTCTGGCCTTCTGCTGTTCTTGCAGTCTGGTTTTGCATAACTTTTCAAAGTTTATTAACTATTTCCATGATGCTGCCAGTTGATATCTATCATTATACAGCTAGTCTTCTCAAGCATAGCCAGATGCATTCTTATCAATAGCTATATTTCTCGTGCTTGTATTATTACCAAACTGTCCAACCTTCATTTTCTTAGCTATTTTAATGGTGTTTTACACAAAAGAGACAGATTACATTGTTCTTGCTCCACATTATATGTAATGCTTATAAGCACAAAAGCAATTGCATTATCTTTATGTTAATATGAAACTATACACTTAGAGAAAAAAATAACTGCCAAGGACAACAAGAAACACAAAAGTTGTGGATTTTTTGACATGCACAGTGATTGCAGCATATAAAATAAGAATCAGGCAAGGTGCCAAGTCTAACTTAATGCACGCTCAAGTTAATGAGAGATTACGGTCTGGAATAATGACTTTCTTAAATGATAACATACTCTTATCTTGTTTCTCCACAAAAATTCCGACAGAATTTCCAAATCTCAAGGAAGCCCAGTGTGTGTCCATTAACATAGTAATACGCTTTTTCCAGTGAAGCACATCACTAAATATTTGCAAACCATGACTTATAAATGGAGGTTTATTGGATTTCCAGAACCTGGTGAAATCTCCTTTGGTGGATAATAAAGGCAAACGAATAAATTTCCATAGGAACTTGTCTAATATGATTACATTTGTACCCAGAAATATGAGACTGGCAGAGGTTTAAGCTGGCAAGATTATCAGCTCTCCTGCTCCATGTGTTTCTGTTTGCCTGCTGCAAGTTTTCAAGATAAGAACAAGGCCCGTTGGGTGAACTATCATGCCATCTGACAAGAGACAGCTGGTGCACCTTGGTGAGGGTCCACCTGGTAGTATGGTGCTTTTGGTGGATGCCTAATGGAGGTCTTGTAATGAATCAGAATGATTTCACAATGGCTTGCCCATTAAAAAAAAAAAAAAAAGAAAAACTAAATCAAGCATTCAAGCATTTCCTACTATTCAGTTATGAAACAGTAATAAAGGTCTGAATTCATCTTCAATCTTTTTGAAAAAGTGATTTAATAAGTATTCCCTTAATATCAGCAGTGAAACTTCTACTTGGCAAGATAGGAGATAAATATAACTTTTTGCAGGTAGCACAGATCTCTTGACTTACTGTCATGGTTTTGGCTGGGACAGAGTTAATNCTGACCAAAGGGATGTCCCACACCATATGACATCATGCTCAGCCATAAAAGCTGGGGTAAAAAAGGAGGAAGGGGGGGACGTTGGGAGCGATGGCGTTTGTCTTCCCAAGAAACCGCTATGCGTGATGAGCCCTGCTCTCCTGGCAGTGGCTGAACACCTGCCTGCCCATGGGAAGTAGTGAAAGAATTCCTTGCTTTGCTTTGCTTGCGCACACAGCTTTTGCTTTACCTGGTAACCTGTCTTTATCTCAACCCATGAGTTCTCGCACTTTTACCTTTCTGATTCTCTCCCCATGCCACCTGGGGAGAGTGAGCGAGCGGCTGTGTGGTGCTGAGCTGCCTGCCGGGGCTAAACCACGACACTTACTGCAATCACATGATTTGAATGTATGTATCTATGCCTCCTGCCCCAGTTCCCCTTCAAGAAGTTTTCTTTCTTTTCCCCTGGAAAGGTATATTGCCCAAATTTCCTCAAAGACCACCTGCTTCTGACAGATTAAAAGTACTATCTGTTTAAAGATTGAGCTCCTTTTGGAGGATACTCCCCGGGCAGTGGTGCTGGGTTGTGGTGGTGGGGCTCTGCAAGCCAGGCTTCCCTGGCCACCAGCAGGCTGCAGGGCTTTCCTCCTCCAGCCTGCTCTGCCACTTTATGTGGGCCCAGGCTTTGAGTCTCGTATGTCAGGTATTCTCCCAACATTTCCCAGCATCTCAAACACTTGCCTGGAGTGTGTGTGGGGGGCACCTTGTTCTTCTCAGGGGCACATGGCTGGTGCAAACACATTGAACATGCAGTATTTCCATACGCTCTTGAAGCGGCATGGCTCTGTATCTAATGGTTGGGGTTCCTTTGTAGAAAATACAGGCAGCAGCAGGATGCAGATTCAGTAGGTTTTGGAGGATAGTATCAATTACACACAATTTTCCTATTTGGAACTTTTGTCTGTATCACAAATGCTTCTAAAGCTGCAAGGTTCAAAGAAGTGCTTCTCCCTGCCCTGGGATATGGGTTTTGTGTTGGGAAGTGGCATTAATTGCTTTTAAGTGGGGAACAGGCTAAATTAGCTGATATATATCAATCAATATGAAAGCACTGACTAAAACTGTTAAGTGAGATGCACTACATCTCATGTAGAGGGAAATGCAGATATTATATGAGTATTGTGCAGTCCTAAGAGATGCAATTAAATGTTATTTTAATTTTATTATCTCTCCTGTCCCTGAGAGACTTGATTTGGTGGATACCGACATGAGTCATAGTTAACTTACAGAGTATCATTAATCCCTTTGTTTTTCATCAGGTCATGTATGCTATTAATGCTTGTGAGGATGAAAGGGGTGTTAGTTCACAAGACCCTGAACTTGCTATACTCCTTGCTTTTACAAAAGGAGAAATGGAACTGTATCAGAGCCCCAAAAACCGCAGATTGCTCTAAAAACACGTATTTTACCAAAGCACTCTCTATGCCTAGTAGCATAAGATGTAGTGGACTTATTGTTGGCACCACTCTGGGTATTAATATTCCTTCTGGAATAGCACAACATGATTCTGAATGTCGTGTGGAGACTGACAATAGGATTGCTGCTGAAGAAAAGAGTACTGGTTCTTGACTGTTTTCTGAATTTCAATCTGCACACAATGAACTTTCACGTGAAAACTGAGGGGAGGCAAGGAATACCTTGCTTTTATTAGCTGAGTTGAATTTTATGGAGCACTTTTAATTTCTCATTGATTGGTGACCAGTATCACTGAGATAACTCATTTTCAAAAGACCATTTAAATGAATCTGCAGTAATGATGATAAGATGTAATTCTCTTTCAAGGCTCCATTCTTGAGATGAGAAATGTTTTTATTTATTCAGCATAATGTTTTAAATTGAGCAAGAGGATATATCATATTTTTTAAATTCTGTTTTTATCTCTCTGACTTGAGGTGCTTGAAATGTGCAACATCTGTATTACTTACATACAGTACTTTGAAATACATTTTAGTATACAGGACAGTATGTTTTCCAGATAGATATATTAGTTCCAGTACCTCAGATATGCATCTGGCTTGCACCAGCTGTGGATAAGGAAGTTAATGCTTGAAAGTTTCCACAGACGTGTCTTCATCTTCCTGTACGTACCATCTTTTCACGTTATACCCACTTTTAGCAAGAGTCAGTCCCTAGGAACAAGTGGTGGAAGGGCTGTTAAAGTCTCCTTATGCTGTACAATATCACAGTTCCTCTGGCATAGCTGCCATTGGGACGAGCGCAGAGCCAGATACGGTCAGTGTAACTGAGGAGAAAACATTTAAGCTGTTCTCACACTAAGAAACAAGGTGCTTTTAATTTGACCTCCAGTGTGCATATGCACTTGTTCATAGCCTCTTCACGCATGAGGCTCCCACACCACCAGGATGTTCTCCCTTTTTTTCATCCCAGTCTCCACATCCTCTTACAGGATAAGACCCATATGTTGAGGTCGTGCTGCTCCACGCACTTGCAAATGTGAAGAGGACAGGCTTGCTACCCAGAGAGCCAAAAAGGACAAACCAACACATATGTCTCGGAGGTGGAGTTGGTGTTCCTCTCCTCTCGCTGCGCACCACCAGGCAGGATCAAAACCCAACTTCTATTTTCCTTCTGGGAACCTGCAGTACCCAGAGCTGTCAAAGCCAGATCCTTCACTGCCTTTCTTAAAACCCTCTCTGCAAGGCAGATGGTGGGCTAGGAAGGAAGAGAAAACCTCATCTGCCATGCAGGCCTCCATTTTTGGCATTGGGCAGAGTTTGAAAGCTCCTCGATGGGTAGCTTGACAGACCTCCCCATTCAGCTGAGACACCGGCCACAGCAAGGCTGGCACAGCAAGAAGTACCGCAGCTGGCGCTTGCCGGAGCCCCCGGTTCTGACAAATCAGGAGACAAATGGATTTGTCACGTCCCTGATTTATTTCAGTTTAAGATTGAAATGAAAGACACTGAACTGCGAGGAACTTTGTAGTCATAGTGATGATGAACAGCACAAGTGCACGTGAGCACATTTTGCTGTATATGTTTGTTACTTGCTGACTGATTCCTGTAGGTGATAAGCACTCTTGTAAAATATCACTGTCTTGGTGGCAGGTCTTTTCTACATTATTTTATTTTTCTACATTATTTCAATTTTCAGAATCTGACCCCAACCAACAGTAATGTGGACTTAGTTTTATGTTTTTCAAAAAGAAGATAAAACTACCCACTTGAAAAAAAAACCTATTTCCCTTAAGTATTTAGAAGCTGAGCTGAAAAGCAGCTTACAGATGCCTGTGATACATAACTAACAATCCTATCTAATTCTATCATATGCTCTTGGACACCTAAGAAGAAAACAATACAGTTGATTTGCTTCCATTGTTCTAAATATTACTGCGAGAGAAACAGAAAAAGTCTCTTGTTGATTTGCGATACCTGGGAGGAATGATGTGCAAGATGTCTTCACAGGAAAGGATTAGAGCTGAGATAAATTATTAATAAATTATTTTTCAATTTTGGTTCCAAAAGTTCTTATTTTTATGACTAGACAAATGTACATAAATTACTAATGTTGAAAAGGCATTTTTCCATTAGGGGAGAGAAATAAGACAATACAGCACTACAATAGGATGATCTTGCTATTTCAAATGTCTTATCAACAGTTTGAGCTACCTGACTAATGAGATACAAAGAGAGCTTTGTTAGGGAATAGATAATCTTTTTTATATTACAAAAATATAATTAGATGAATGAAATTTAATATGAAATTAAGAGAAAGGTAATATGAAGATATAAATTTAGGCACTTGTTATTTGTACGCTCTAAGGCGTATTTAAAAATTTGTTAACTTGTGAGATACAAAAGGACAGCATCATCTAGAAAAAAAACTGATGCATTTGGAGGTGCCATACTACCCCCATCAATATCCCGGCTAGATCCAAACCAGAGAGGGTTTTAATAAAGGCAGTGGAGGATCTGGCTTTGACAGCTCTCGGTACTAACTACTGCTTGGATGGCAACTACTGTATACGTTGTGCATACTAATACACAGGCAGCTTCAGAAAAGCTGATCATAGAAGAGTAGGTACAAGAAAATGTAGGAATGACATCTGAGAGTTAAGTCCTCAGACTAGAACTGCATTTGGCGATATTTTATCAACGCTTCCAAACTCTCAGAAACCCAGTGGACCCTCATGCTCCGGACAGCCCGGCGCCCAGAAGTTTCCACATCTGGACTCGCTGGAAAACCTGTCCAGCTACTTTGATGTCTAAATGTTGATGGCTTGCTGAACTCTTTTGAAAAATCCAGTGCTTAGGGTCTGCTTCATTTATCATCCATTTAAAATAAAAGTTGTGGCAAAGATGGTTCTAACTAGCAGAGAATTGCAACTTCTATTACAGCATCTTCCCACCACCTTTCAATTGTTCCTAACTTTGGTATATTAATTTATTCTGGGTGGTAATGTTCCAATTACGCTTTCAGCACAGCAGCATTTCTTTTGAAGTGAATCAGCAAGTTCTGTTGTATTATTTTTAAACTCTGCATGGTAGGGGAAGAAGTGGTGAGACCTGTATTTAAGATAACCAGAATTTTCCATTGTAAACTGTCTTGCAGCAGTATTTAAAGGACTGTTTTTTCTCCATGATTTACAGTCTGGTGCCAGGGTTGGCCTTGAAACAAAAAGCCAAGTTCCTTTTTTTGGCTTTATAAAAACCAGACAGGGGCAAGTTGCCAACTTCCGGGCCCTGGCATTTTCCATGCATTTGTTTCGTTCAACTTGAAACACTGGCAAAAATCCTTAAAATGCCAAAAACTTACCCTTATGAAGCTCCAAAAGGAATTAAATTCCTATGTTCAGGGACCCCTCTGTAATGTGAATGGTCATTAAGGATGACTGGGAAATGCACTCCAGGACTGCACTCTCTATCCAAATTAAAGTAATAACGTAGATGCACTCAAAAGAGAGTAAATGGCTGTCTTTTCTGTGTCGGAAAGGCGTTCTTTCTCTCCAGGGAGCTTTGCTGTGCTTTCCTCCACAGGGAGCTGTGCTTCCGAGAGGAAGATGATGAAAATGCAATGCTAAGGAAAGAACTATGGCAGCGGCGCGTTGTTGCTATTCCCCAGCTGAATTGAAGTGCCCAGGAGCTGTGGAGGAAAAGAAGGAAACAGAAGAGAAGAACTACTGGTGCTTACAGGCCAATGTTATATCACAGAGGATATCAGTCTGAACATTTGCTTTATTTATTGAGCATTTATTAGTAATACAGTGTATGAACCCACAGAAAGCAAACGGTATAGCTCCTGAGCTTTGCTCCCTAGTTTTGAGGAAATAGTAGGAAAGGGACAGAGCACTGCTATGAGTTAACATAGCACTGTTAGCTCATGCATTCTGATTGATCATCTTATAGTTTAGAATTGCATAGCGCGGTCTTATTGATTTATCTCCTAAAAAGATGTTCTATTAGGCTTGATCATCATGTTTCTGTTAAAATCAAAGCCCAGTTGATGGAAGTGCAAGTATGTGACAGCAGTAGCCAAATCTTTCTTTAAATTTGAACTATTCCAACATGTCTTAGCCTGAGCTCTGGCCTAAAAGAGTCACACAGACTCAATCCTGACAGAAATGAACAATTTCTGCTGCTAATTATGAAAATGCCTACATGTTTTATTTATAATTAGTCAGATTACAAAAACATTAGAAGATATATTCTCAAAAGATTTGCTTGTACAGGGCCTTGATGGCAGAAAAACAGCCATACACAATCTACATAAACGTGTATATTTCCATTTGCTTGCATAGTATCTTCCTGGATTACCAGTTCCTGTCCTTAACTTTTCCACTCTCTGCACTTTAACTTTTTTCAGTTGTTCCTGTTGGGCTCAAATGCTGAAGTCTATCCATTATTTACCTTATCATGACACTTTGTGAAAGGAGGGAGACAGAGAACCACAGTCTTTCATTTCAGCATTTGAAAAATGATGGAAAAACATTTCAGGCAGAAACTGATGGCTTGTTTTTACCATTTTGGGGGTGTTTTGCCCTTTCAGGGTTTCTGAAAAACGTTGCCTGCAGTAGTTATTACAGTTTTGCAGATCTCCCTTCATGGTGGCAGTATCATATTTGAGCCAGATTTTTCTTTGCTTAATTTTTTAGGTTGTACATTACCACACACACAAAAAATCTGTTCTCAGTTTTGACAAAATACCACCTATAGGATGACAAAACCCTGCTGATGTACAGAGTGATTCATCTTTTTTCCTACATATTGACTATCTTTTCAAATGTGTGTCAGACTATGAGATAAATGTAAACATTTCTCTTCTATCTGTTTCTGCTAAAGCTTTCGAGGTTTGACTTTTCTGTGCAGTTATGAATTGTGCTAGGATCTTATATAGGTGTTGCATATGTTATTTAATACCTGTATAAAGATAACTTACTTATCTTGAATTTTGCTTATTAGCTTCAGATAATTTTGAGTTTTGCTTATCAATTGTAGGATACTTGAGCTATAATTGGCAAGTTAAAAATACAGCAAGATGAAAATATTTGAAACACCGGTGTGTGGGTGCGGGTGCCCAGGTGCTGGCAGCGGGGGCTGCGGGGCTGCTGCGTGAGGCGAGGCCGAGGCTGCCCCATGTCGGCCACCACAGGGCACAGCTGGGCCCCGCAGCCAAGATGGCGGCACGCTGGGGAAAGACTGGGGAAGAAAGAGCAAAATGCTGCCTGGGAGCCAGGAAAAAGGGTGAGAAACAGCCCTGCAAGACACCAAGGTGAGAGAAGAAGGAGGGGACGAGGTGCTGCAGGCCCTGGAGCAGAGATTCCCCTGCAGCCCCTGGAGGACACCACGATGGAGCAGATATCCATACTGCAGCCCTTGGTGGACCCCATGACCGAGCAGGTGGATATTTCCCCAAGGAAATGGAGCCCGTGGAGAGCCCATGCTGGAGGAGGTTTATCTTGAAGGACTGCAGCCTTGGAGAGTACCCACACTGGAGCAGGGCAGAAGTGTGAGGAGGAAGGAGCCGCAGAGAGGAACTGACAGTGAAGGACTGAAGCTGAGCCTGGGAAGAAGGGAGCAGTAAGGTGAAGGTGTTTCATCTTTTGTCTTTGTTTCTCGCCATCCAAATCTATTTTAATTGACACTAAATTACATTAATCTTCCCCAAGTTGAGTGTGTTTGACCTGTGGCAGTAATTGGTGAGTGATCCCCCTGTCTTTGTCTCTACCCACAAGCTGTTTTCAACCTATTTTCTCCTTCCTGTCCTATCTGAGGAGGAGGAGCAGGACAGAGCTGCTGCGTGGGTGTCTGGCAGCTGGTCCAGGTCAACCCACCACAACCAGCGGGCATTCCTGTCTAACTACAAGGGGGTAACCAGAAAAATTTAGGAAGCTAAGAACTGAATCACATGCAATCTTGCAATCTGATGACTTCTGTGAGTTGAAGTTGGATGCTGCCTTGAGCCTATGACTGGAAATACATGCACTCTGTGTAATCCAAGCTGTGACAGCTGCAGAGCACTTGATGTATTTTATTGTGAAAAAAAGAATATTTTCAAGTTTACCAACTGAAGTTCAATCGAATGGTTTAGTGTTTGTTATTGACGACAGTATTAACGAAGGCTAAATAAACACTTTAAAAAAACTTAAAACACTTATGGGAAGAAAAGCTTGCAAAAGCTTTTGGTGGGATCAGTCAGTTTCCAGACAAAATGAACTTTAGGCAGGTTATTTCCATTCTTCTATGACAGGAGAGCTCAATTGTGGTTGACGAGCTGTTTGTGACTCTGTGAAAAATTCAAGAGCAATTCCTGTGCCAGGACTGCATGGACGTGACTGGCAGCAGGCTGAGCTGAAGCAGAGGTTGCGAGGTATGAGGAAGCGAGCCAGCAAGCACCAGGCCCCTCCAGCATCCAGCTGCACACCCAGCCCACCCCTATTTCTCAACAGATCAGTAGGACCCCAGGGAAGACACTGGTTGTCTTCTCTTTGTGAACTACATCTGGATTTTCCACATCTCACAGCTCCCCAGTAAGCAGCATGCAGCCTGCAATTGCTGCCCTTGTTCCAAAGCCTCGGAAGATTCAGAATCAGATTTTGTTTACCACGTGCACAAAATGTGTTTGCATTTGTTTGCTTACTTTGTATTTGACAGTGTTGCAGCTATGCTGGAAATCCAACTTTTATGTTGGTTGGATACTTCTGAATCTTCAATGCTGAGTGTGAAAAATTACAGTGCTTATGTATGAGTCATCATCAGTTTTAACATTTTAGATCAAAGAAAGCAAAGCCATCTGGATTTTGTGTCTTATGTGACTTAAAAAATTATAATAAATCTGCAGTCAGTTCATGCATATACTTTAAGAAAGTTGTATAGGCTTCTGAGGGCTTTAGGTCATATGAGGTGCAATTTTTTATAGCTATTTCCATCCTCATGTTTCAGAAATTGATATTTGTATAATTCTACTTAGATTGGTACGCCTTTTTCACTATATATGGAATGTCAATCATCTCTGCTTTCAGTGCAGGTAAACAGTTACAAAATTTTCTGTGGAGTGACACATAAGAGGTTGTACAAACAATGTTTCTTATCTTGTCTAAAACAAACCATTTATTCTTAAAGTATGGATATATATAGTATTCTTTGTGAACTGATACATAACATCACAAAAGTATTCCGTATTCAGGGAGATAATAAAGTACTCATAGCCACATGCAAGTAATACATTATTGTGCAGCTACTGCTTACAGACTAAGACACTATTCATCTTAATAAGCAAGAATGCAGTCCAAAATGAACAAAAAGTGTGAAAAGATTGTTGATATCTGAGGCTAAATTTTGATTGTAGCCAATTGCTCAAAAATAACAGTGGCCATTTCACATACTTCCTAAATGAAATCCTGTTAAGCAGGCAAGAACTAATGAAGAATATGAAAAATCTCTTATTTCTATTGTTGAAATGTAAATGATCAGCATCAATAGTTGGTGCCAGAATATAATGCTAGAAAGAATTGTTCTCTAATGGATTTCATCGTTAAGACAATTTTCATACATTTTTGAATTTTTTTTCTTTTTAGTTATGAAATTCAGAATTTAAATGCAGGAAATTTTATCGCATAGGTGCACAAGTTGACTGCCATTTCAGTTGCGTACGTCAAAAATCTAGTTTCTTAGAGCTCAGCTGATAATTAGTACCAGAGTTACATTTAGTGTACAGCTACAATAGTAATTTGGATCAATCCTGCAAACTGTTTCACACACTGTTAAGCCATTCTTTTTCCATGTCACTCCTTAGTGATAATCCACATCATTCTTCTGGCTGTTGGACCAGAAAATTGTTTTTGTTTCTGTGAATTCTTCTAGTTTCTCCTTTCAACCCCATCCCTGGTAATCAGCAAAAGAGAGGAAGTGGGGTGCTAAGATCAAATGCGGTACCTGATTTTACTGGTCATGTGGTGCCTGATAATTTGGTTTGACAACAAAGAACAAAGAAAGCTGTGTGGACATATAAAGAAAATTAATCCTGGTAACTGCCCAGGGGTACATTCCTACCCTATAATAAATGTGATACACTTCCACTAAGAGGTAAACCACCTCCTGTTTACCATGCGGTAGTAATGTGAACAAGCATCGCTGTCATGGGGCAGTTGTTGCCTGATAATTTCTTATCCTTCAGTAAGTCGTTCCTGAATCTGTAATCTCCCCTCCTAAGTGCTGTAGCTGCGATTCCCACAACAATCAGCAAAACTTGCGTAGCAACTGCATCCATCCTGACTCCAGCACTTCTGCATGAGTCAGTGGTGCAGAAGGCTTGAGAGGTGAAGAGGACAGGGTTGGTGGTACATGGGAGGAAGGTGGAAAGGATAAAGAAATGGGAGTTTGGGGTTGGTGGGGTAGGATGGAAGGTGTGTAAAATGGAAGAAGAGGCTAAGAAGGCAGGGGTATGCAGCAGAGAGGAATAAAGGGTGCTTGGGGATTGGAAATGTTGAAGTGGTTGCATGCAATTGGAAAATAGGTTATGGAGATTGGACAGCTGAGTGGTGAGGACTGGCCTTGTTTCCAGCAGCCAGAGGGCTTGGAAAGAGATATGAGAGCCTCAGAGTTGGGATCAGAGCAGATGGTGTTGTTGAACACCTATGGAGAGGACTAAACAGCTGGACATATCAGGAATTCAAAATTAGTCTAGCGCTCTCCACATACATTACTTTCAGAAAAAAATCCCACAACTCTGGACAACACTGGAGCAAGGCAGATCTGTCATGATAGCTGGACTTGCTCTCCCGTGCAGCGAAGCTGCACACCCTTGCTGTGAATACTTTGGGATGGGACCTTCTTGCTCCCATTTTTCTGTCCTTCGTGCTGTTTAACTTTGCATAGCACAACTAAATATCTACTGGGCGGAAGAGATTGTTCTGTCTGTGGAGAAATGACTTACGTGCTGTCAGCCAGAGCAGGGAACTTGACTCTGGTCTTCCAGCTCTCTTCTGTGTGCTATAAAATTTGTGGTGTTCCTTGAGGTTTTAAATAAAAGAAGATGCAGAGCACCTTCCTTTTACAGCACTTTGAAATAAAAGTGTTCTACACTTTTCTTTTTCTTTCATTTTTTTTCTTTCTTTTTTCTTTTTTTTTAATAGAAAGGGTTTAGGCACTTAAAAAAGGTTAAAATGTTTCAGGTCAATGAAACCCTAAAACCCTGCAGTCCAGAGTTAGGTGTCTAAATGCTAAGGACGGTGATCTTTAAGAGAACTCTGCGTTTCCTACTGGCTAGAGAAAGCGAATCCCTGTAAGAGTGCAGGTTTTTGAGCATCCTGATCTCGCATACCTGTATCTCTTCAATGAAAGAAAATACAGTATGTGGAAGTGAGGCTCTTCCAAATTTTTTTCTAGCTGGGAGTGAGGTATGTGAATTACCTAATGAACATCAGCTAGTAATGTGCAATGGGTGGATGCTTAAGTCCTTAAACTGATAGCCCATGCTGATGCATCGTTATGTTAGACACTGAGTTCTGGCCTCGAGTATGTCTGAGTCTTCCAGAAAAGACTGGCTTTTCTGCAAGCTGTGTTCCTATTGGTCTCCATAACTGTGGTTATATGAAAAGTAACACCAAATATTTCAGATTTATGGAGATGGTGATGGTAAATGGGGAATTTCATAGATCCTTTTCTTTAGTAATGAAAAAGAATACTGTTTTGTTTTGTTTTGTTTTGCTTTGGTTTTGTTTTATTTTTTACTTTAACTTATATGCAAATCCATGGTCTTCTGTAGTAATGTAGACTTCAGTCTGAGATCTAACATTGAATGTCTCTGAATGTCTCAAGAAAAGACTGAATCTAATTCCTCAGAAGATGTCAGTTAAACAGCACACTTATTTCTATGACTTTCTTACTCACGACCCTTCTTTGAGCTTTCTTTTGTCTTTAAAAGTATGGCCAGACCTTGCACATTTCCCGCCCAAGGATATTCTATATGAAGACTTAGAAGTGCTTTGTCTTGCACTTCATTTCATGTAATATCACAATAAATATAATAACCTTTTCTAGAGTCAATGGGAAGGTTTTTGTCTGTACAGTGATGAGAAAATTCTGAAAGCATTGCTGAGCTCTCATTTGCCACTAGTTTCACACAACTCTAATTTCTCTAAGACTTAAGTGCACAGCATAGCAGTAGAACAAATCTAATGTAGGCAAGCAAGAAAACAATGTTTTTTTTTCTCTAATGATACTATTAATCATTACACAGTCTGTGTTACATTGACAACTGCAGCATAAAGCTCATTTCTTGAAGAAACTCTTTGGTATACCAGCTATCTCTTAGCTCCAGCTAACATATTCTTAGAGATTTTTCCTTGATAAGTCTGGTATACTTGCAGGCTGCATGTTTTAGAACAGGGCCAAGGATCATTCTCTGGCCACGTGAGCTCATATGACACAGCACACTTCGTCTCCAGATGACTCTTTCTCCCCTCCCAAAATCGATTGGCTTTGTGTGCACCACCTTAGGAGGAATGTCCCCTTGCACTTCTGTCCCTCAGTGTCTAGGCATTACCTGGGGGAGAGCTAGTTGGCAGAGGCCAAAAATATGCAAGGAGCACGTAACAAACAGTGCAGGTAACCTCAGGCCAGTGCTCAAGCCTCTACTCTGGCATTCATTAACTAGCGTAGATGTGGCTGTAGTGACTACTGAAAGGAAAGTCCTTCCAAATCTTGAATATTTAGCACATATTTATGTCTTTCCCTCTAATTGTTGAATGAGTTTCTATTGTTGTGAAAGAACTTGGATCAGACTAGGATAAAATGGTGTATTTTCATATTTCTTTTGGTAGTTTACTCATCCTGAACTTGCCTGGTACCGCAAGGTATTATGGGTTATATGGCAAGGAACCTGGGTTGAGCACACATGTCCCACTTCATCTGCAGTCCATTCATACTCTGAAAATGTCAGCAACAAGGAATCATGTAAGAAACTGAACTTTTCTATCACACTCTGCATATTGCCCAGTGCCTGAGCCCAAGCCCAAGCATGTTTTCTAGAAGTTGGATACCTGCGAAGTACGGACTCAAATGCTGGCTACACCTCAGGTTTGAGTGTGCCCTTCCAAAGACACGTGAGGACACTGGAGAAGAATCCATTTGAATTCGCTCATGAATTGTGAGAATTGGTTGGTTCATGGGTCCTTCAGCAGTAGCTAAGAGCTAACTGCTTTTTACTCTCTCAGTAGTAACACGGGGTTGTGTCCAGGTCTGGGTAAAACCAAATGGGTGTTTCCACAGCATGTGGTATTTTGGTTATTGTTGGACTGCTGCAACTGCTTCTGAGAGGTCTTTGCAACCAAGGGTTAATTAGACAAGCTATTAGAGGCAAGAGTAGCGTAAGGCATTCCCTTATGTCTGCACTAACTGATCCCAAGCATACTGAAGTCACTGAAAGTCTTTTTATTGATTTTCAGTGAATTTTGGATTAGACCTCGGGTATAGCTCAGTTACAGCAGACAGTAAGGATGTTATGCTCTTATGACGTTGTAGTATTATTCGTTAAGTATTGAACATATGGTGTATTAGTAATGGATACTGTTCTACACCTTTCTCCCAGCCAAATTACATATATGGCAAACACTGAATGTGGTTCACTCTGCTTTTCCTCATTTCCATAATACTCCTATTTCATAATAATGAAAATGTAATTCCCATTCCAAACTTGCTGGACTTTCTGACTCAATGACATTTATCAGTAACAGAGTGTTTGTATTGGCTGCAATATATCATTTATCAATTTTAAATATTCTGCTTTCACATTTTGTGTTCTGCTTTGTTACTTTCTTAATGTTTACCAAGTCTGCTTACTTTACAATATTCAATATGTAGAACTTGCACAATTTTCCTTTTTTAACACTCTTCTTATTACACACAGGTTCTCTCCTCTCCCACATATAGTCTTTTGATTTTCATCACTGCTGTCAAGCTTGTCAAAAAAAAAATCAAATCTGAACCAAGGATTCAAGCTGCAGATATGCTGTAGCAATATAGCAAATCACGTTACGTACATTTTTGTGGGTATAGTCATGCCTACCGTTTATCTTGTAATGCCAAATGGATTTTGATCTGCTTAACCACTCTCAGGCATGACAATATGCATGTACCACATGATTATGGCAGAGCACTGTTATGTGCTGCTGCCATAGTAAGGGAGAACACAGATTACTGTTGAAAAAGTAGGTAGGCTGTGTACCTAATATCATTGTACTTACTGAGATTGCTCACCAGCCCCACTAAAGGATGTGCAGGAGATGCTTCCCTTCCACTGCCTCAACTGGGAAGACCTCAAATTCTCTGTCTTTTCTATGCTGCTGCTCTCAGGAGGGAAAAAAAAAAAAGCAATTTTCTTTTCCCGTTGCCACTGCAGTTGCTCTTAGAGGGAAATGGCTGTGCAAAGCAATGCAGGAGAAAATGGGTCAGAAAGAAGAGAGAGAATGTTGTGTAAGATTCAGGATGATTTCATCTTTGGCTTAACCTTTAACATCTTCTCCACTTCTGTTCTTTGGAATAAAGTTGCAGTTGACTCTATGGAGAGTGCATTCCTGCGCTGAACTTCTCCATCTCTCTCCGCTCAGCACCACAGTGTGTGGCACCCTTAAAGAAAAGAGGGCTAGAATGGGCAGATGTAAAAGACTGGATGCTGGGTCGGTGAGTGACGAAAAAGAAGCAGATGGACAAAGGAGAGAGAAGACTAAAATACAACCACTGTTTCTTGTAATCATTGCCAAAAACTCCAGAAGCAGTGGAGGAAGACTGTTGGGTTGTGAAACATGGAAGTGACAAGAAATTAATTTGCAAAAGGAAATCATCTGTTTCAAAACTTCATGAATATAAAATTCGTACTTACTCAATGATATGCTAAATCCTTCCAGAATCTCAAATGCATCTATGTTCCAACTTCTGATAACAGAAAATATGAGGTATCACTACCCATGCAACACAACCATCTCCTGACCCTGTGAGCAATGCCAGAACAAGTCAAAAGCAGGAACTGTCTTTTTTGCTTTTCTGTTAAACAGAACGTGAGGAATGGACCGTGTTGTGTCCCAGCTTTCCTTCAGCTAAGGCACATCTGAGGTGCTGCTCACAACTCACAGGCTCAGTGTTCTTTGACTATACACAGACACCGAGGCTGTTCCCAATAAATGCAACTATATTTCTACAAGTTATCACTGTTGATCTCTTCTTAGAAAAGTTCATTAAAACATCACCTTCATTAATCTTTTAGTGAATTCCCCTGGACTTTTTCAAATAGAAAATATATCTTCTTCTTCAGGAACTTATCTCTGACACAGTATACAGCTAGGGTCAGTTACTATACCTCAGTTTTCTTCTGCCCTAAAAATGTTAATGCTCCACTTTACTTGAACTTTACCTGTCTTACTTGCTTCATTCTGATACATTTTGATTCTTTTTTTTTTTTGATATGTATTTTTAAAGAACAGAAATAACAGCTATATAATTCAGATATTTTCAAACTACATTTGTTCTTTCGTCTTTTCGGGTTCACCTATTATTTTAGCAAGTCTGTCAGTAAAAACTATACTCCTCAACTTTCATTGTAAGTATTATATTGCAGAAAATATTACAGAATAGTAGACTCATTTCCGTAAAATGACTTAATTCAAGTTATTTTTCAGTTCACAGTGTTTTTTTACAGAGCTGTGTTTGGAGGGTACAATTAGATACATAAATTTCCTTTTCTGTGCTACAAGAAGCTGAGATTATTCAATTTTTGCTCAACTACTTGAAATGCAAAACTCTCTTCAGTGACTACTCAGGAATTAGATGGCACTTTCTTTGTACCCTCTCTGCATCTGCCATTCCTCACTTCAGATAATCTGTCAGAACAGATGGGGTAAAATCAGCTGTTCTTCGGCACCACCATTTTTTTGGGCTTAGAAGCAGAGAATATGGATATCTTGAAAGAATATAATGAACATGCAACTTACTATTTTTTTCTCCGTAATCATGAGGCCATGTATTTAAGCCAAATGCATACTCATTATAACAGCAGCCCATTTACAGATGCTAACGGGCTGTATATTATCTTATGCAGTGACAATTGTGTTTAACAATATTAATGGCTAAGCAATAACTAATACGAAGGTCGATACAATGTGTAAGTTTTTAGAAATGCTGATCTTTAGCCTGTCAGGGAAAAGCCTGTCAGCACTGGACTGCTGCCCTGAGGAAGCCATAAAAAATTACTCCAGGAGGGAAATCAAGGAGACTTGGCCTTAGACTTGGTTCATGGAAAGAAATCAAACCACTTCAACCAGAGATGGAAACTCCATGCTCTGCAGTATATTTCTTCCATGGGGACAGAGAGGATAGAGATCAGCTGCAAGTGATCCCTGGTCAAGTGTCCAGGTGTGCTGGGAAAAGTTTCTGTTTATCCATGGCCATTGGTCAATCTGTCTTAAGCTGACAGGTTTATTAGGCTCATAACTAGAGAAAATAAAAATGCTCATGTACAAAGATAGTGAATATTTCTGTTTCAGATTTATCTTTTTTTTTTT
>VXAL01008339.1:63994-78512 GCA_013399475.1 Chauna torquata | reverse complement strand
TTTTTTTTTTTTTTTTTTTTGGTAAAGGAGGAAAAAATACCACATTCTTATATTCTTATCTGAAAAGCCATGTCAATTCCCAGAAGTGTAGTGGGTTTGTTCACTTGCATATTATAGATTATTTAACCGCTGTTTTGTTCTGTATAGGCATATATATATATTACACATACATATGTGTGCGTTATTTATATGAGCAGCATTCCAGGTGTAGTTAAAGAAGTCTTCTACAGATCAAAAGAGGGAACAAAGATCCATTTGGTATATTCTGAGATTTCTTTGAAATAAAAGAGAGAAGGACATTGTGCCACTGAATATTCCAAATGGTTCGGTATAAGGATTATTTGTGAAGCAACCTTCCAAAACATCTTATTAATGATATGTGCTAGGGTTATTTTTTATTATTACTATGACTTAAATTTTTCAACACTTCACTTCTTCAAACACATCACATCTGTGATATGACCTACTAGTAATAACTACTGGTGTGATTACTTTTCTAAGCAATATTTGTGAAGCTATGGTTGCATTTCTGCCATTTTAGCTTCCAAATTTTTGTGATATTAATTAAACTTCCAGAAAGCTGATATGCTTTCCATGGATAGTTATGTACTCAATGCCCAACCTTATGCTAAATCACCAGTGGTTTGGTGGATGAACATGGTTAACACATTAAAATTTTGAAACAGAGTGATGGTGATTTGACTGTGGTTTGTGAATTTGTGCTTAAATTTATCCTACTTGGTTCCGTAGTCACTGATATAAGACAAGACCAAATGTAATCCAGTCCTTGCAAGAAAATTCACTTGTAGTCTAGGAACACAGTAGATTATATTAAATATAGCTTAGAAAAAAAAATGGAGATCTCAAAGAAAACCTGTTACTGTTAAGGTGTACTACAGCAAATAATGAAAAATAAGTGGGAACATCAAAAATTTTCAGTAGAATACTCACACAGAAAAAGAGGCAAAGAGAGAGACTATAATGTGATTTAAATCCAGTTTTATATAGATATTTCCAATACTTGGCCAAATGACCAGTATAGCTAAGATGCCAGACAATAAAAACAAAACTAAACGAACAAAACCACAACCTCTACTTTTATTTCACACCTCTCTTAGCACAGATAAATACTTAAAGCTCTCAGACACATCATTTTAGGTTGTATCTGGACAATAATATGAAATGCATCATTTAGTTTGCATTTCATTTGGTCACACACTTCATATGTAAAAGAATAATCATTTTTACTATTACTAAACAGGAATAGTCTAATAATGCTTTGCTTCATTCTCAAGTATTTCATAAAAAGCTTTACTTTTCTTGGTATGGAATTTAAAATGTTGAGGGTATGGCTGAATCCAGTCTATTATATGAGTTTATATGACCCATTATTATTTTTTCATGTCCTGAAAAATGTGATGTTTCAGAACAAAGTGATCCACATTGCAATGAAAAAAAAATGCGTACCTCAGAAATGTATTATTACTGAACAGCATCTGCTATCAGGGTACTACAATGCATTTATAAATAATGCATGAAATTGCCTCATTTGAACAATTTCCAGATCTCATAGTGTCAGAGTCCAACAGTCCTTGACCAAGTTCTTTTAGATAGTCTACACAAGGAGAGTTTAATGCTTTTGATTTAGAAGAGTGAGAAAGCAAAGTGCTGAAATTGCAACACAAGCATAATATAGTAACTGCAAGACATGGTTAGACCACAGTTCAAATGACATGCCCATTGCCAGTCTCTGTGTGCTCCACTGTCACGATGCTGGGCGTCCCCAGTCGCTGGGAAGGAATACGTGGCCGGCAGCCAGCTCAAGCCTCTTGCTCTCTCCATAGCTCACTTGGTTGATGCTCGCTTTTGATACTCTGTCTTGGGCTAAGCCACATAGACATTATCCCTATGCTGGTCTGGCTGGCTCAGGAAGACGTTCACTCCTTTTTGATCAGCTCAGGGAAGGCCATTTACACAAGCAGGTGATCCGCCCAAACGATACAGCTGTTTCTCTAAAACAAAGGCCACCCTCTGGTCCCCTCTGTGTTGACAGAAGTGCGATTTTCTTTACAACAGCTGTGGCCACTTGCTATATTCTTTCCTGAGCTTCATGAACACATCATCTGTGCCCATCTCCTCTGAGCCTTCTTCTGCTGTAGGGGCGTATTGGCTGGTCATTTAATTTAATATTTCATTTATCCGCATGATTCAGCCACACTTGGGCAGTGTCTGTTCTTCATGATCATTGCACATTTCACCTTCCTAAATCTGCCTATCTTGACTGATAGACATCAGACTTTATAACTATCAATATAAGCCTGCTGCTATGTATTAAATCATGGCATGACATATTTTCTATAAAGATCTTATAAAGATGCCACTCCCTACGAAGTTATCTCTGCATTTCCACTTTTTTTGAGTGTGGGTCTTCTAAGCATCACTACACCAGAAAGGTATGGACCTTGGAGGCCTGCCACATTCCCTGCTTGCATTCCAAGCGTCCATAGGCATTCATTTACAGATCTTTTACAGGGGAAGCACTTGGGGCACTTATTAACTATTAGCTCTTTAAAATAACAAATAATTCCAATCAGTTTTCATCAACCAAAATTAGTTGTTTCATGCCTATTAGCTGATCTAAAGCTAAATTATAGTGCTACTAGCTAGTCTCTGCAACGGACTAAAATATCAGGAGTTCAGCCCTAAAGAGTCACTGAGAAATGCAGGCAAAATGGTACCCCATAACAGAAGGTATAATATTTTTTGGTGGTTTTTTTTTTTTTTTTTTTTTTTTGACTATGAAATTCCTGTCAAAACCAAGAATGCTGTAAGATAAAGCACTTGAGATTTATTGCCAGAGGTTTGGAGACGCATCCCTTTTTGCTGTTCTCAGAGCTCTGTAAGCGTATCCAAAAACTGAAGCCTGTGCTTCAGATTGGTGTGTTCACAGTTCAAACCTGGCTTTGGGTGCCTAGGCTTGTACTTTAATTTTAGATCCCAGAACCAAAGCCTTCTAGCATTTGCTTAGATCCTTAAATTAGAACCTGCCAATTCCCAAGCAGCTCCCCCAGAATCTCATCCAAGGTACAAACCCTCAATGTGATATTTTATTTAATTATGAGACAGTATTAGATTTAGCTCATGATAAACCCAAGAGCTTAAACATGATTTTGAAATAACCATTGTTCTTAAGAGATAAACCACAAGAAAGTAGAGCTCATTTATAATGCCATACATATCTCAAGTGTTATAAGTTTAATCTAGACTCATACCTTGAGCCTGACTAGTGATTCCTGTGTTCCAGGAGGGTGAGATTTTCATGCTATCTTATCAAACTCTCTGCTGCTTCTCTCACTTTGAGCTGGTAAAAATAGCCCCCTAAATAAAGCACATCTAATCCTTTGAAGTGTTCAATGGCCTTTGCCATGAGACCTCTTGACCCTTCCTTACAGGTCATTGCAGACACTCTCCTTAAGCTCTGAACTCTACTAAAAATGAACCATTTTGACCCTAATGTGATATCTAAGACACACGAAATTGGTACGATATTTTTTCAAAGAGGATTTCTGTTTGTTTTTTTAAGCTCAGAGTCTCTTTGTCTTGTGCAATGGGCTCTGTGAGAACTTGCAGCTTAGAGAGGAATGGCAGGAAGAGCACAAAGCAAGCAGTATACTCCAGACATTTAGGCGGAAGGCAGAATGTCCCAGAAGTGATAGGTAGAGTCATTCTTAGGAGTTCCAGTCATATGATGTACTTGCTAACATAGAAGATTACATGAAATAGAAGTACTAGACTAAGTGTATAAAACCAAAAAGTGTTGAAAGAGTATACATGAAGTTAAAGTCAAGTAAAGCAAAACATGGGCAGATAATCAAATCCCAATAAAATAAAAGTAGCATCTGTAATAATAATAAATAAAAAAACTCATTTCACTAGACAACACCATTCCATACTCCAGACATCAGGTGTGAAAAATCTATGCAATGACATCCCAGCAGCGTCCCACATGTCCCAAGGCTACTGCTTTGGCATGGCGCAATGTCTCCGACCCACTACAAGCAGTAGCAGTGGCAGTGGGCTGGACAGCCGGCTCTCCTGTCTGGATGCACTGATGTGCTGGAGAGCCTGTAAGTACGGAATTAAACAGTTAAAACTGTGCAGACTTCCTTGCACATCCGGAAAAGATCAGTCAGGGTAGAAAATTCACCTCTGGGTAGAAAATTCACCTCTGGGACACCAAATGCACAATATGCACCAGATCTCTTGTGTCTGAATCAGCTTTCTTGACTGAAAACCTTACCTTACTGTTTTGGAAATTGAGGGTATTCAAAGATCATACGGAAAACCCTGTGTTGTCAACTTGATGTAAGTGTTAAAAATCTGTGAAAAGTGAAAGAAATATGGTAAGCACAAGTAATGTAAAATGTAGGGTAAAAAGCACACTAGACAAATAACTTCAATTATTTTAACTATGAGGCTTTGAGAGCACATAGTTCCCACTCTCTGGCTTGAGGGCTCACCTGTGCTCTGCCAGGCTTAGTGAGCAATCCAACACACTGGACTGCATGCATTTCTGCAGAGATGCTAGTTCATATCTGGTTTTCTGGGAAATTTCACTCTTTCTTTCCACACAAGCACCTGACCACATCAGTATATCTTTTTGTCTCCTCAGTACTGAAGGGGTTTGCCAATTCAGGATATCTACCTGGATTCGGAAAAGAGTTGCAGAGGCAAAAATAGCCAGAGTCTGACTCAGAAAAGAGAAAGGTCCTGAACTTTTATTTCCATCAGGTCAGCAATTCCATGCAATATCTATATAATCATCCTTACTAAAAATTCTTTGAATCCTATGTATTTCCACGAAACATTTTGGCTTTGATAACAACCCATTGCTGTTAATGTAGCATGACTTTTCTTCACTGATTCCCAATCAGATACAAAGGCTTACAATGTTTTCATCTTAATTTTCAATTGAATTAATGAGTCAATCCGCAGCTGTATTACAGACTGAAACGTAGTCATGGAAATGGCCGGAGTTCTATGGCATTAAGCAGGTCACAAAGCCAAGATCAAAGTTGAACAAGATCCAGAAACAGGGCAGTAACTGTTCCATAAATCCACTAAGTACTAATGATTCTGCACTGAAGATGACTTCCATACTTAGTGGTAGTACAGAAGACTCCAAGTGACAAAAATCCTACTTCTGGTTTGTATCCTTGCAGAGCCAAGGCTACAGGTGCTGTGACTGGGTTGATCCTTGTAAGTGGATCACAGGACAGAAAAAAGGCGAGCTCCCAAAAGGAGATTTCTTAGGGTTCTCTGTAGCAGTTTATACATATCCCTCAACTTGAGCCTCTTGTCTGGGGCAGGTTACAAAGTCTGTTTGTGTTGTTGAATTTACAGTATAGTAGGTATGGCGCAAACACAAAGAAGCATGCCTACTTCAAAGCATTTACACTCAAGTCTTTAGAAATTTTAGTAACTCTCATAAACTTGAAAGAAGTTTGAATCAAATAGACTGCTGTGAAAATAATGTAGAACATCACTCTTTTTTAATAACAGAGACAGAAATGTATCACATCTTTGCCCTTAAAGCATTCTCAATGAGTGTGGCTTGGTGGTTCCTACACGGATCACAGCAGGTGAAGGGCATTCTGTGTACAGCCCTCCTCTCTGACCTGGGATAATCTTGGCTGAAATGTTTAGTTAAAGAAAATTGAAGTGCAGGTATTTTATTCAAATTAATATTATTTAAAAATTAATTGGAGATGTCAATGCTGTTTTTCCCCTTTAATTAACGATGTATAATGCAACTTTAACTGCAAGTTAATTACATTATAAAGACAGGAGGTATTTTCTGAAAGCTTTTGAAGTTTTTTTCTCCTGCTCTGGGGAACTAATCCCATTAGTATTAATAGATTATCTGCTTAAATTCCTCATATATTATTATGAGCACTGAGCTCAAAGTTTAACTATTCTAAAAAATGTAATGCTTGTAAATAAAACATGTTCTACTAGATCTTAGAGCCATTAAAATGAAAGACATATGGAATTTCAATGAGATTTTGGCTAAACATTAGAAAAACTGCTGCATTGATGAAGATGATCAAATTTCTCAAACTGAAAATAACTAGTATGCTACTTTCAAGAAAGATTTTGACATTGACAGGGGACACCTCTTTTCTGCCCCAAAAGGAAGGTGTGAAAGCATTCCTATTCCTATCCCTATTCCCATTCCTACACTTCTCAAATGGACAAGATGATTCTTCTCCCCTTAGCTCCTTGGTATTTAGGTTCAGATGGCTATGTGCACAGTAACCTCTTGAAGGTGGGGCTTCAGAGAAGTGGCTTTTGGTGTTGGCAACTCATTGACATGAATGATGCAATTCACATCTCAAAACAGCTGCTTCATGCTATCATCCAGTTCAGATAGATAAATTTCTTTGGTTATACATAGGCCATAGTTCTAATTAGCCCGTGGGCTAACGATTCACCTGTACAGAAAAAAAAAAAAGAGAGAGAGAAAAGTCCTCTCCCAAAATCTTCACATTCTGATGCAACTATCTAACTTCCAAAAATAGTGCAAAAGGTAAGAAACAACAGATCCTAAAATTCATTTTGTCCTAATCAGCAGAGGAAACCCAGACATCCATAACAGGCCATAAGCAGATCATAAGAAAATCCATTACGCCCCCTCAGAGGAGAAATCTTAAAATGACCTCCAGAGGCAAAAGACTAGCAACAGACTGATTAGAGTTGCAGATGCCATGTTTCCTTTAAACGTACCATGTGCAACTGGCTGATTTGAATGTGAATATTATGTGTATTCTGAGTGCAAAGTTCAAACACAGAGGTTGAGTTGTAGAAGCAGAGGAGTGGAGAAATAAATGTTTAAATTCTCTTGGACAAGCACCATGAAGTAAGCTTACCTCAGATTCCCTAGCTGAGATCTGCTAATCTTAAGAGGAAGCAGGCTGACCTGAACACACTCTCACTTCGACTACTGGAACTAGAAGATTCTGACACATAGTATTGAGGAGATCGATTCAAATGAGTGTTTCCAAGAGTTTCTGAAAAGCATGTCCAATGAAAGAAGCTGAAAGAGCTCCATTCTTTGTTTGTTTATGCAAAGGGAAAAGTACTGTTACAGGGACATTCATCCAGATAAACAAGCTTTCCCTCAGTTTCTCTAGACGCACTTGAAGAGCAATTGCATCAAATATGAAATTGTATTTGATGGAACAATAGGCTCTGAGAGAGGTTCAGAAATGAGGACAGATCTTTTTCCATGAAGTCAAGATTCCCTCCAAATTTCTGATTCCGCTTCTGAGAAGCTTCTGTGAACAACAATGCTGGAAAGTGAAGCAAGAGAGCTGAGTAAACTATGATGATGCCCTGCCTACTGAGCACCTCAGTAAAACTGGGTTACTGTAGATTAGGTAGAAAGTATCCTCCATAGGAGAGAGATGAGGCCTGCAAAGAGGCATGTGGGCAACCATGACTTTCTGTGTCTTTGTAGAGTTTCNAAAAAAGCCAACTAAAGTAGTGGTGTTGACCTTTCCCACATCTCTGGGTGGAGAAACCCGTCTTAGTTATTTTTCAACAGAATACTCAAACTTACTGACCCCTGGTGAATCCATAACTGTGACACACAGACAGACTATGATAGTGTCAGGATTTCAAGTACTGTTGGACAGTCAGCTCATTCAAGAGTAGTCTGCTTGGTATGTTTTTTGAGAGGAGTTCTGAATAACGCTAGCTTCTGGACACCTCGGGTAGGCCCTAAGGAGATTTTACCTTTCTGCCTATCGTTTCTTTGAGACATCTGGGGAGATCCCACAAGGTAATTTACAATTTTCCTGCTGCCAAGAACTGCTTTGGAAATGCTGCAGTACATATCCAGGCAGGCTGCTGGCTAAAATGGTTTAGAACAACTCACGGTTTGGCGACGCATTTTAATGCAAAATTTCTTAAGCTAATTCAGCTTTGTCAGCTTTGATTGTTTCTAATTTAACACCCACATCACTATCCTATGAGTAAAAAGATGAAAAATGCAATGTAGATGGAATTTATAAGCTCTAAGGTAGTACAGTAATTCCCATCAATAAATAGTGGAAAAACCTTTACTAGGTGTATTCAAAGCTATACTGAAGGAAAAAGGCTAAGGATTGATTTTGCAGGCATACAGAGTTGATCTTTTCCATTTCCAATTTTTGTGTAATTTGATTGATACATATTTCCTCTTTTTATCCTATATTTTACACAAGATTTTCTATACTTATTATTCTGCCTGTGTCTATAGGTAATCAAGGCCATAACTATCCACAAGGGGTCTCTAAATAATTAGGGTGGATAGTTGAAGCTTCACTGAATCCAATACAATTGAAACCTAGAGTAACTGATCTGCAATTTGATTGCGTTAAAAACTATACAGTGTGCATACAAATGAGGTAGTTTACCAGATGAATCAATTTCTTCTAAATTATGGTAGCAGAAAATTAAAATCTTGACTTTGTAAACTTACCACTGATGATTTATATATTGAAGTGATGAAAAGACAAAATAATGAGAAAACTAAAATATCAGCTGGGTACATTAATACTTACAGACGACACTACAATCATAGTAAATATAAAAATGCTTTATCTGATGGGGTCAAAGGCCAGAACAAAAGAAATTCTAGGATCATGAATGCAATTTATTTTCCTCATTTTAAATATCAGACATATATTATCTGCGATTCAAAGGGTAAAACATGGAAAAAAACTATGATAGTCTTAAAAACAAAAGCAGAAACAGCAATGAAAACAATCAAGAGGACTTTATTTTTAATTAACCACCAGCAGAAAAAATAGTGACGTTTCTGTTCATTTATAAGTGACACACATACTCGGGTAATATTTCTGGCTTCTATAACTATCTTGTTGAGTAAAATTCAGCCAAAAAATGATGAAATAAATATGTGCTTGGACACACTGTCAGTGGCAATGCTGGATTCAAGTGAGAAATATGGAAAATGACTCATGCACATTACTGAGCCGCAAGAAAGATTTACTAAATTAACACCAGTTTTTACTTGGCTTTTCTGAATACAACTACTCACTGTTTTTATTACAATAGCTCGTTTATCACTTGTTTTCCCCATGCTGCTTACAAACTCTTATTTCTGCATTTATCTGTGTTCCCAAGCTACACTCCAATTTACTAGTAAAGTTATTTGGAGAGATCACTTCTACTCTTTAATCTTTGAAAAAACCCTTCACCAGATCATCTCCATTCCACAACAGGGATTCATAATCCTTTTTCCTTATTGAAATGAGGTAAAACAAAGGCAGACAATATTGATTTTCTACATATTTGAATATTGAAGGAAGTACAGAACCAGATTCACAGGAGTACTAATGCTTCGAATTTTTCTTTAGAAGCTTTATTTCCTAAAAACCAGGGAGCGATGATGTTAAATGAGAGTCAGGTACGTAAACATCTGTGAGCATTAAGGACTATAAAGAACGTATGTTATAAAATCTGGGCCACCTCCTCAGACCTTCTTCTACTTCTGCTGATTTTGCTCATGTAACACTGAAATGAATTACTCTAACTTTCGTCTTAAAATTGCTTCTTATACAATTATGGTATGATTATGTCCTGTCTCTACTGCCAGTTTACAAAAGCAATATGACTACTTAATCTGTTCCAATATCTATCTTTTCTCCTTTCCAATCCAGGTTTAATGAAAGCAGCATATTTCTGAATACTTCACATTTTTTTTATTGAAAACACTACAACGCTTAAATCTTGTACTCACTAAAAGCAACGTTCCTATTTCAGCCCTTGCCTTCCCCCTCTATTTACCAGAACCTCAGATACAGGTGCAGTTTCCTTTCCATTTTAACCTTTTGAGAATGTCGAAAGAGAATAATTTCTATTTCTCCTTGAGTTACGTTTCAGAAGCTAGCTTTTGAAAACAGTTCACTGAAGCAACTAGTTCTTATGTTTCAGAGACAAATAATACATCTTTTTCTGTCATCTGGGAAGTTCAGACTTCAATGTTCTGAGGGCTCCCTTGGCCTCTTATTTTTTTAGCTTCAGTCAAAGCTAAACAGAAACAGTCAATCAAACCCCTGCTTAAGTTTTACAACAAAGGCAAAAATAAAAGATGAAAGGTCCTGAGTACTTCAANGTGAATGAGATAAAGTTAAGAACATTATAGTGCACACTGAATATCAAGAGACATTTCCAAATAACAAGATTTACTAAAATGTGTATTTTCTTATGGGCAGAAAGGAAAAGTTTCAACACTTTAACCTTCAAATAATTAAACCTTGACTAAAGTAGACAGAATGATCTCTGTAGATGCAGAAGGACAATACCACTTCCTCATTCTCCTATGTGAATTAATTTCTATATTTCAAGAATGTTTTAAAAATACAAATACATACAGCCTGCAAAACCCATGAATGAAAAAGTGTGAGGGAAAANCTGGAAAGTCTGTTCTGACACAGTAGTGGTAAAGATAAATTGATGATTATTTAAGTGAAATTGCTGGAAAATAAACTTAATTGTTGTAACAACTTTCACAATTATTCGAGAAGATGAAGTAGGTAAAGAAGAAGCTTTTAAAAAATGTCCAAGGAAGTTCTGATTTATTTATTTTTTTTAATATAGCTGTTAACAGCATCTATTGTATAACTGTAAGGAAGATAATAAAAGTTGAGAACTAAAAGCAATGCAACTTGCTCTTCTATACAAAGAAGCAGTTAGCACTGACTTTCTGGAGAAGCATGATCGCATCACAGAATGGGATATCTGGAGACCTACTACTATCTCCCAAATAGTTATGAACTTGCAAAGAAATGTCAGTAGCCATTTCGTCTAAACACACAAGTATTTTTGAAACTCTAACACTAAAGAGGTAGAGAAGGGCTTATCTGGACTTTCAAATGCACCTCAGTGTGTTACATGTGTCACTCCCATTGAAACCTATAAATTGTGTCCATACTGCTTGAACACTTCTGAAAAAATAACTTATTGCGCCTCTCTATCTTTCTTTGTCTAAATGCAACTGGCAATTTTCCCCTGTTCAATTCTGCAGGCCTGAGCACATACTTTCAAATGAGAATTATAATATTTAATTAAACTGAAACTGATTTGGTGACCTCAAATGGGGCACTCCAGGGAAGAAAAATATGTTAAACGTATCAGACAATAAAGTAATGGTGCAGGAGACAAAATAACCCAGTTGCATTACACAATTGTTGGACTGGTAACTAGCAGCTAGACGTTTGATTACCTTCCTATCACAGCCCAAATAGTAATGCTTTCTTCCCAAGTGTTCCATAAATTACTGATTTAACATAAAATATATATAAAGCAAAACTGCATGCATCATGCATTGCTAGATAAAACAGCACAATGAATGTCCAAAGGATATGCTAGGTACAAAAGTGTTTTCCTGAAGAATGCTGTGCCTTCCTAATGACAGCAAATTGTCTACAGGCATGCTGAAAACGGGCAGTGAGATCTGCCTACAAGTGATCTCATCACCTGTTGCTAGTCTGGGCTGCTGTATTACCATCAGTTACATTCACAGAACTACCATGCCTACTTCATGCCAGTGAGTTTCAGTTATTTTACAGGGATCCTATCCATGTAATTGATATATGGCAGCTCTACAGTTTCTTGACACCTTCATGACTATTATGAAAATCAAATCCCGCCATTCCGGAAATCCACTACTCTTTATTCAAGTTATTGTTATTGCGATTTTATTGATGAAAATCTTGTCATGCTATCAGACAGAAACTGTTCGTTGTGATACATGGATTGACTACCATAGCTCAGATTTGTCTAAACGTCAAATTGATTTATAACAGCCTCCTTTCTCTTTAATCTTTTTTTTTTCCTGAAATTTTCATATCTTAATTTTCTTATCTTCCTAACTTAGCATCTTGGTATTAGAAGAATAAATACTAATGGAATATAAACCGGGAAATTTCCAGAGGTTTTTGATGACATTAGTTTAAGATAGGAGATTAAATTGTTATTTGTTCTGATGGAGTTCTACAACAATTAGGTACTATATTCACTACAAAGATGTTTCCAAGCCACAATTTATTTCCCCTTTTTAAAGTGTTGTTTATGCATGACAAGTCTTGTTTTGGTGGACTAAAAAATGAAGAATCTTTAAGAACACTTTCTCAATATAACCTCACAGGTGGTTTGTGTATCCAACTTAGGTGTCTTCCCTTTCCACACTGTGCATATCCTTTGAAGAGGCATTGTGTTTTAAAAGGTAGAGGGTAGAGATCACAGTGAGGACAACAAGTAAGGTACAGAATGAATATGTTACTTGATCTGTTCTTATTCTCCACAGACTTTTTAAAGAGGAGAAGAGAAGGATTCATTCTGCCTGTGATCCGTTTGGACCTTGAATTCTGTATGAAATGAAGATCCATGATACCTTCTTGATATACACACAGTGCTATGAAGTATCAAGGGTTTTGGTAGGAAGTGAAAAACCCTGATCAACATACAGCACATGGAGAAAATTACGGTTTACAATTCTGCCAATGATACAGATTTTTTTCATAATAGCAGTAAAAAGGCACCTATCTAACCCAAAGACTGTCTTCTGCCACGCTTCCAAAATGTGCAGCTAATTGTGAAGGAATTGGAGCTGCTAAAGGTATAACCATTTTTCTTATTTCAGAAAGCACTAAAACCCAGTTAGAGAATGCAATTCCTTCTATCACAATGCCTATATAGTAATGAAGTAATTACGTCAGACAATCACTTTTCAGAAGAAAATATGCATGCAAATTTTGCATATATGGTTCTAAAAAGTTATCTGTATTGAAGGTTGGAATTGCAGTGCTTACATTTAATTTGATAAGGCACCAAAGATTTACAAGCTTCCAACTTCCAAAAAAAATTTTTTCTAAAAAAAGCTCCCATTCATACCAGAACATTCAATTTTAGCAAAGCTTTTGGCAGGAAATGTTTACCACAGACAAAACAAAACAATACAACAATGACAACAAACACAAACAAACAAACAAAACAAAAAACCAAACCAAACCAAACCAAACCAACAACAAAAAAGAACCCTAAAAAAAACATTCTTGCGAAAAGAGTGTAGGATGACACTTGGGTGTCAAGTGGGTTTCAAATGAAACAGTAATTGGTGCTATAAGACACCAAATATGCAATTTATATAAAAATAGAGAGAAAACGGCAACGGAACTGAGAATTGCAGACACGGATCAACACACACTGTATGACAGAAAAACTGTCTTGGCAGCAAACTAAGTTGAAAGGAAAAGAAGACTGCTTTGTCCCTTTTAGAGGATGAAGTCTGAAGTGTTAAAAACATCAGACCTTCTAGATGGTGTCAAAAATTATATACTTGCAAGAGTAGCAAAGGAATGATGTCCTTAGGAGAAAGAATTGTTTGCTGTTTTTTTTCTGTGATTGTAGGGAAGAAACTTTCAGTTAAAATATCTATTGCAGATTTGTTTAAGGACACCACAGATAAACTGCTTTTGGAAGATTTAAAGAAAATGAAATTCTAGACATTAACAATGGAAAGCTACTAAGGCGTCTGCAAGAAAAAAGTATAGAAAATATTAAGGATTGGCAGCAGCTTTTTCTTCTCTTCAGTTGGTAATATATATCTCTTTTACTTGTTTAGAAACATATCTCCAGGTCTGAAGAATTCATTATCTTTTTACCATTTTTGAAGTTTTCAAACCCAGCAACTTTTTAAAGCTGCTCTTCTGTTTTTGCTTTTGATTACTTTTTATCTATCTTCAAGAAAGATGGTAGACTTGTTTAAACTCTGCTTGTCAGTTCATAATTATAAGTTTTTGCCTTGTTAAAATGTTTGTATACATGTTCTCATGAGCATCTACTTAATTCAAAAAAAAAAATTTTCTACAAAAAGCCCCTAAATATAAAAATATTGTGTCCAGAAACTCTAAAATTTAGTTTTTGAAAATAATGCTCAAAACATCTGTGGATAGACACAAGGAATATAGAGAGCTTAAAATACTCTATTCTAAAAATAAAAAGACCTTGCCAGTAATGAATACTAACAGTATACCGAATGATATGATTTTGCAGCTGCATTCTCAGCTGCCCATNCAAATGAATAACATCCTATGTGGACTTAGTTGTAAAGTATGCATCCAACTGCAAAATCATGATAGAAAAGAGGTGAAAACTAATATGTTAAAGTATGAGTTACTTCACAATGAACAATACTATTTACTGTAAAGTTTGGGAAGCTAAGGTATTCCCTAAATAGCACGATATTCTAAAATCTGGTTGTCCTTATTCCATTGGCAACAGTTTTCTTCCTCTTCCACATTTGACACACTGTTGCATATTACTTCATTTTAGTAAGTATTAAAAAGACTGATGTCCACAGCCTGCTGGTATGCAGGCAGACAACCAACAAACTCAGGTAACTGAGTAGCTACCATGGAGAAAAAGTGAAGAAGATGTACACCTATTTATA
>VXAL01008339.1:50396-63231 GCA_013399475.1 Chauna torquata | reverse complement strand
TATGCAGGCAGACAACCAACAAACTCAGGTAACTGAGTAGCTACCATGGAGAAAAAGTGAAGAAGATGTACACCTATTTATAGAGGGCTTGATCAAAAGCCTGCTGGACAAAGCTGCGTAGGGCCCAGGGATGCTGTCAGACTTCAGTAGCCAGGTTAATATCATTTTATCCACTTAAGTCTTTTATGTGTGTTCTAAGTAAATGTTCTGATTCATCTCTACGGCTACTTTGCCAAAATAGCCTCTATGCTACTTTACAAGCAACAAGCTGCTGGCTAGTTTTGTAAAATTGCTGCAATCACCCTCCCCTACCACTCAGTTTGATTCTTGACTAAGGCTAAAGATGAATTTCAGTTATCAGAAAGCACAAAATCAAACACTAGGTTTTCCATTATTTTGGTGCCGCAGCAGGCTTCCAGTAACTTCTGCTCTGTGGTTAACCCCTCTCTTGCAGCTCGTGCGGCTGACAGGAGGATGTTACCCGTACTCAAGAGGATACAGTCAACTTAAGTCATACCTTTACATCTTCAGCAAATTATTCTAAGCCCGTCAGGAACACATTTTATATCTATGTATGTATGTATGTCTGCTTACATGTTCCATTGTTTAAGTTCAATTTTCTTCAGCCCCCAAGCCAACTAAGCATACTTAGTACTATGTGAAATGGATTGTCCACAAAAGAAGAGTTTCTTTTTATTTTTGTGTAACCTTGTGGGCAGATGCAAGCTGGTTTTGCCTGGGCTCTTGCTGAACCAACAGATGTGCGACTGTACTGTACAGCACCAAATCCGAACCAGCTGTTTTGAGAAGACTGGAAACATGAGCTCTGACTCGGCAACTTGCTGATGTGGTCTCAGGCTTTTGGATGAGAGCAGGCTCTGTTTACTCAGAATGCAGAAAGCTTGTTCATACCTGCCATCAATACAGCACTGCAGCTGTGCTTTACCAAGTCACCTGTGCTTTACCACCTGTACTTTACAAAGCTACCAGCAAATTAATTAAGCATTACTAACATGCATTTTCTTCAGCGTAACATCTTACATAGCGGGACCTCTCTTTTATCCTTCCCTTCTCTCCTGCCCAAAGGAAAGAAGGCAGTTGCATGTGCAACGGAATATTTTGGGTATTTTCAAGTATGTAAAGCCTGATTGTTCCTTTTCTCTTTCAAAAGGAAAAATGGCAGTTATGTGTGCAAGGAATATTTTTGTTGTGTTCAGGTATGTTAACTGCATTAAAAAGACTCAGATGAAGAAATGCCTTTCTTAAGGAGCAGAAAGTAGTTAGTATCTTGTACAGAAAGTAGAAGATAGCATATGCAGGTCATAGGACAAAGTTATAAAGGAGCCATTTGCAGGAAATAATACAGCAACCATTACTCTAAATGCAGTATTAGATCTTTCTGCTCTTTGCTTCTTTCTGTAGGAACCTCCTCTGGCTTATGACTGTAGCACTAGCAATTGTGGAGGTTTCATCACGAGCCCAGAAATATGTGACAAAGTGTGAAATACTGTCCAGAAATATCTCGTGTTCAGCTTTCTGAGCTATTTGAAAAAGTCTATTTTGAGTTTCTGGGCCCATGGTTGAAAAAAAAAAAAAACCAAAACCCGAAAACAGAGATTGTTGTATTTCTGACATCAGAAGATAACTTTTATTATTATTTTATTCTTAAAAGAGTATAGACTTTCAGCCACTCAGGCTTGCTTTCAGCATTTGGCTCACTGTTTTTTAATACTTACGAATAGCGAATTAGTGATCCTTGGCTTTCTCTTTTCTTTGCTCATTCCTGAAATACTAAGGCTTATGTGGATCAAATTTTCTTTTTTTTCTTTTTTCCCCTAGAACTGGAAGAGCTAGAAGTGTATTTTAAAGACACGAACACTAAAATTCTCTTCTAAAGATATGATGAAATAAACAGTACTTTAGGGCTTGAAAATAACCTTTAGAAAACAAAATTAAATACGGAGCCATGAATACATAACGGGTATTTATTAAATCCTTTCTACTAAATACACTTAATGCAAATTCTTACATCTCTCCACTCCCCTCTTTATGATCTAATATGTAACTGCTTAGGAGACAGAGCACAGAGAATACCTGAAGGCTTTTCTGAATCCACAAAATTTGAGCTGGTGGTGTGAGACACAAGGTGATGAAAAACCATCTTTATCCTTTCCCCACAGCTATATTTTTAGTTAAAACATTCTCCCTGGAAGACAAGACTTCTCTCATTTCGGGTTTCACTTTTGTTCCATCCTTTCACCAATTTGCAGCAGTTACTCAAAGTTAATCCTTGGGCATTGGGTCAATGGCTTCAACTAAAGCTTTAAGGTTATACGCCAGTGAAAAATCAGACTTACTAGAGCTTTGCTACACTGTATTAGCACATATTCCCACTCCCTCAAGTCAGGACACCTTCCTGGGGTTGGTTGGAGCAGATGGTATAGGCAATGGTTGTCATGCATCTGTAGGTCTCTAACCCTGGGGGACTCGAGGTGCCGTCCTTTCTTACACCACTTACAAAAGGAACTGCTTATTAGCAGGAGGCTCAGAGACTACAACTGACTTGTGTAACCACCATATCATTTTTTTCTTCATTGTTAAAAATATTCTGGTGACCCTCTGAAGAAAATAAACTCTTTTAAGTTTTGGAGGATAACAACAACAACAACAATCATAAACTGGATGCCTAAACTTGACTCTTGCACGTTCTTTTTTTTTCTGATTGCTACCAGTGCAGCATCTCTGCAGCAACTCTCAGTGTTGATTGTATTCTGTATTGTGGAGCAAAACTAGTGGAACAACTCAGCACAGAAAAAAATGGCAGAAATTTGACCTGAAATACATGTAGAATAGGAGAGTTGCTGTCACTCATGCTCTACTTCTGATTTTGTTTCTCTATTTTACTTCTGTACAGACATCTTGAAAGCATAAATGGTTGGCAAAATTATTATTTGTTATCAGTATGGAGAATTTTGTTATTTTTTCGATGTAAAAGCATTAATGCATTCCTTGTAATTTTGTGCTGATTGACTCAGAATTGTGAGTAGCAGCTTCCAACTATACTGTAGCAACAGTGTTACTCTGGAATTTTGCAAAGTAGTTTGCTCTCCAGGTGAAGAATGGAAGCCAGATGACTGTCTTACAAGAAGTTCAAAACTGAGTAGGGTGAGAAATAGAAGAAATTCTACATAGCTAGAATCTGGAAATTCTTTTGTGTCCAGAACAGAAGAAAGCATTGAACTAGTCATGATTGACACCAGAATGAGAAGTGAAAGACTTGAAAGAATCCAGATGACTGAGCCCAGAAAAATGGTAACATGTTAAGTAACTCACCAGCATTCATTTTCACAGGGTTAGAGAACAATCATTCAATTTACTAAAGTACAGATTGTTTCTTCCAGAAAGGACTGTTAAGAACTAAAACTGCAAGCAACAGCTGAAAGCAAAGAAAGAACTACAGAACTTGACAGTTATGACACTAAAAGTACCTGTGTATTTATATGCCTGAGGCAAATAATATTGCACCTTAAAAGGTTAAGTTAGGAGAGCAAGTTTTAGCTATAGCTCTCAGGACATCTGATCACCTGAAACAAGTCAGAATGGAAAAGTCGGTGCAGCACAGCATTTAGTGTGCTGTCAGTGCCCAACAGCAGATACACTACCTACTGAGCTGTGGTTTTGTTGTCATTGTCTGGCAGCAAGATCATTTGTTTTAATGACCTTCTGCCATCATGTGAAAGCAATAGCTCTTTTGATTGGACATGTGGTAAAATTAAAGGCTAATTGGTATTCCACTGACAATATACAGTAGGTACCTCATTGTGCTGCTGACAAGATCTGATTGATGCTGCTTCTAGAACATACAGGTTTAAAGGAAATTAATTTGATAGGAAAAAAATTGCAGTGCCAAATTTTCAAGTTATCTACTAGTGTTCCATTTCACTAGAGATATTATACCATCCAAATTTAATACATACCAGGCAGAAGAAACTGTAATGACAATAATCCTAAACATTATTGTGGCATCCGTCATATGCTGTATGAGGTTATCACATCTTTGAAACAAGTGCACCTGAAAACAGCAATAGTTTAACAAGAGTGAAGACTTCTAAACACCAGTTTATCAAAACAGGCAAGTCTTGAGGCCACCAACAGGGCTGCCACCAACAGGGCTCCCACCCACTTGTCCTTTTTCCTGCTAGAAATGTTACAGGAATTCCCGAACATTAGTGCTGGGATGCTAGACATCTAGAAACCCTGCATATGCCAAGTAGTTCTATGTTCTATTTGCAGCACCACAGCATACCTGTAGTGTTAGAAGTGGTATATGCAGCTTTAGAGTTCATCTAGTTATACACAACTAATACAACACATTTTGGACACTGTCTATTCTGCAGAACAAGTAGTTGGGGCATGCCCAAAGACGTACCCAACACAGGCACTCCTACTTTTTGCCAGAAAGCTCCAGAGAGAAATGTGGCAACAGTTGTAATGCATAGAATACACAGTAAACACTTACTTCTGTGATCTAGCCCTCGTGTCAGATGAAGTTTTCTTCAAGTATTACCTTAACTGTAGTCATAAAAGCTTAATTCATCAAAATTTGAGCTTACATTATTCATCAAAGACAACCTTTTAAAATGCAGAATGTGTCAAAGGGAAAGGTGGCCAGCCATAAATCTAATACTTGTCTCCAGCACAAATGAAAGAACCACAACAAAGGTCACCCTGGTGCAGCATCCCTTTTACAGGACACTGCACCTGAAACTGGAGAGAATATGCTCCTACCACAAACTTTGTTCTTCACCAAGAATTTTCTCACTGCAGGTGAATCTTGCATTGCTGGCTCGGGTAAAGAAGTGAAGGCAATGGGTGTCATAAAGCCCTGCTATCCTGGTAAGATTTGCAGCCCATCTGTGCCGACTGGAGCAGGTCATTTGAGATTCAGGTGACCTGCTCCAATCAAATGAGCAAAACAGGAACAGACAAAAGAGGAAGCTATCGCTTTTGTGTGGCAAATATAACTTTTTTTTCTAATTAGCAAGAGGTTAGCTGATGAAAGAATAGCTGCTCCTGTGTGTTTTAGACCCACATAAAATGCGCATGTTCTGTGATGCAGAATCTCTTCGGCAACTTTCAGAAGTAAAGCTCTAGGCTCCAGATATTAAACTGTACTCAGACACTTATTATAACTATTATACTCCTAAGGCACAAAAGCATAGAATCTCCATCCTGGGATACCTTGTAATTATGTTGTAGATTCCCCTGTGAAGATATCTAATAATTTATGCTACTTAAAAGCATGCCTTGCATGAATAAATGCTCTTACTCTCTTGCTTCAGCATCTTCCAGTCAATAGCATTTACAACAATGTATAAAATTATTACACATTGTTGTACGCTATACAGCAAGCCTATATATATACAATATACACAAAAATGAATATTCTACAGTTCTGAATAGGTCTCTCTGAAGTGTTTATTTTTTTCCTTTTTCCTCTACTCCATATTCTTTTCTAATATACTTTTCTGATGCTTATACTCTTCCTTCTTGAAAAAAAAAGCCTCTCTCTGTCTAGATCTAATACTGCCACAATGCCCAAACAACAATTACTAGGGTTTACTGAATCTTGTTGGCCAGTAGAGGCGAGGCTGCCACTACTCTAGGTCCAGCAAGGCTGAGCGTGTATTTTCACTAGGTGCACAGGCACACAGTACACATGGCCAGCCACACAGATCAACCCAGACAGAAAACACAGCACTCACAAACAGCACCAACAGCCGCATCCTGTTTCCCTGCCTGGCTGATTAGGATGAAAGCCTGTTAGCAGGAACATACACATCTATAAAACCTAGATCCCTCCAGTAGCTGGTCTCAGACACAGTAACTGGCCTCTGGATCCTGTGGTCTCTCCAGTTGCTGGCACCTGGCCATGTGAGCCCCCAAGGCCATAGCCCCACACCAGCTGCTGATACTCAGACCCCCTCATGCACGCATGTGCACGCAGGTGCACACACCCTGTGAATCTCCCTGGTAACTGGCCTTAGACAGTCTCCCTAGTACCTGCCTCCTGAATCCCTGGGTCTTCTAGTTGCCTCATGTACACCTGCAAACAGGTTCTCCTATAGCTGGTCCCCTGATCCCACGGGTCTTTCCAGTAGTTGCCTTGGACCTCCTGGTTCCTCCCATAGCAGACACTCAGGGTGCTCTGGTTTCTCCTGTACCCAGCCCAGAATTATGTCTGCTCCAGTACTTGGCTCCCAAGCCTCTTCTCCTACTATCCTGCTAGTCCAGCGTGACGTTCATTAACAAGCACGCGCAATGACGTACACATCAACGCAGTATGCATGCACTCCAGTCTCTCCAGTTGCTGCCACTCCAGACCCACGGGCATCTACGGCCCTGGGCCCTCTTTCCAGTTGCTGGCCTGTAAGCCTCCACACATCCCAGTCATTTCTGCTGTTGGCATCACAGACGCATGGGCCCCCGTGACCCATGGTCCCCTCTTCAGCCACTGAGACTTAGATGCCCATGTGCACGGAACAGAGAGCCCCTCACCCAGGAAAATAGAAATGGAGTTTAGTAAGAAGACAGGACAGGCTGCAGTGATCACATACAGGGCATGACCAGAGAAGCGTACTGTGCAGCAGCCTTGCAGCTGGCTCCTTTTGTTCCCATTTTCCCATCTTCTCACATTTGTTCCTCATTAAATCACCTTGATCTTCCATTTCCCCAGCTTTCCCCATCTTCCTCTAAACATTTCATAATAAGCCTTGCATAATCCCAGGATTCTTTACCCCCACATCCCATAATGATTCCAATGTCCCCGTCAGGGTGACCCAATGTCACACTGACTTATCTGCCGAATTTCACACCTGGACAAAGAGGCTGATCCTCCCCCTCTTACAGCCCCAGGTCCAGCTCAGGGTGTTTTACCTGAGTAGGTGACTGGAATTTCACTGCCTGTCACAGCTCCTCTGTGCTCGTGGAGATGAGCCCCTAATCACATAACTTGTCACATCCAGCTTACACTACAGTTCTTTTTTTGTGTTATTGTTATGTTACCAAGTAAAGTTCAACAATTTAGAAATTACTTTCTTTTTTTTTGCCTGCTGGTGTTATTTTAGTACAGCAAATCATTTGCATTTTCTCCATGACTCACTTTTGTCTCACACAAAAATTGGGGCTTTTCTGCTGTGAAATCCAGTAGTTTTCATCTGGATTCAGTACTGATATTCTAGATATATCATAAGCATTAAAGAACACAGAATCAAAACTACTGACAACAAGAATTGCTACAGACCCAAACAGTAAAGCTCTTGGTTTATAAATACCTCGTGATCACATGCTCAAATCACTAGGAGTTTTTCTGCTGACTTCAATAGCTGATGGATCAGGCTAAAGGTAAAATATGTTCTGTGAGAAAAAAAATAGCATAACTTTAATATTTTATTTTCATTCTTTAATGTTTTAATAATTTCAAGACTTATTCTTTTGAAGTGATTTGTAAACAGGTCTAAAATGAAATGCAGTGACTGTAACCAAAGATTTGCAAGAAAAAGATGCAAGTCAAAGCCCTACCCTAGCAGTTCTTCCCCAGGCTTTTGTGCATCTAAGGACAACACAAAAGGATTTAATGCCCTTGCTGTGCAACTTCCAAATAATTGTTTCTTTTGTTAAAGCCAGGCTTTTTATGAGAGGAAAAAGGAAAAGAATTTGTTGAAATAAGAATGAGCCATTACAGAGAGACAGGAGCACAGCAGAAGGTCCTTGCAATTCCTACATAAGGAAACCACTTGCATACTGCTTGTTTCCATCTCTGTCGAAGGACGTATGTTTATTTATGTTTTGTTATTGCTCTGCACATATGCTAATAAAAAACGCCAAAATGCAACTTGCAGGTTGCTGAACATTTCCAGCCATATGGCAGCCATAAATAGTAATACTATTTTTTCCAGATAAGTATTTTGAAAACCAACACAGGACACATACAAACAAAACAAAGGATATTGCTACATTTAAGATGTATGCTACATGGAGCAGATCATCTTGAGTGCCATCGCGTGGCACTTACAGGGCAGCCAGGTGATCAGGCCCAGTCAGCACGTGTTTATGAAAGGCAGGTCCTGCTTGACTAACCTGATCTCCTTCTACAACAAGTTGACGTGCTCAGTGGATGAGGCAAAGGCTGTGGATGTGGTCTGCCTAGACTTCAGTAAGGCTTTTGACACTGTTTCCCACAGCATGCTCCTGGAGAAGCTGGCTGCTCATGGCTTGCATGGGTGTATGCTTTGCTGGGTTAAAAACTGGCTGGGTGGCCGGGGCCAAAGAGTCGTGGTGAGTGGAGTTAAATCCAGTCGGAGGCCGGGCACTGGTGGTGTCCCCCAGGGCTCGGTACTGGGGCCGGTTCTCTTCAGTATCTTTATCAATGATCTGGACGAAGGGATCAAGTGCACCCCCTGTAAGTTTGCAGACGACACCAAGTTAGGCAGGAGTGTTGGTCTGCTTGAGGGTAGGAAGGCTCTGCAGAGGGATCTGGATGGGCTGGATTGATGGGCTGAGGCCAACGATATGAGGTTCAACAAGGCTAAGTGCCGGGTCCTGCACTTGGGGCACCACAACCCCATGCAACACTACAGGCTGGGGGAAGAGTGGCTGGAAAGCTGCCCGGCAGAAAGGGACCTGGGGGTATTGGTCAATAGCTGGCTGAACATGAGCCAGCAGTGTGCTCAGGTGGCCAAGAAGGCAACAGCATCCTGGCTTGTATCAGAAACAGTGTGGCCAGCAGGACGAGGGAAGTGATTGTCCCCCTGTACTTGGCTCTGGTGAGGCCGCACCTTGAGTACTGTGTTCAGTTTTGGGTCCCTCACTACAAGAAGGACATCGAGGTGCTGGAGCGCATCCAGAGAAGGGCAACGAAGCTGGTGAGGGGTCTGGAGAACAAGGTTTATGAGGAGCGGCTGAGGGAGTTGGGGTTGTTTAGCCTGGAGAAAAGAAGGCTCAGGGGAGACCTTATTGCTTTATACAACTACCTCAAAGGAGGCTGTAGAGAGGTGGGGGCCGGTCTCTTCTCCCACGCAACAAGTGATAAGACAAGAGGAAATGGCCTCAAGTTGCACCAGGGGAGGTTTAGGTTGGATATCAGGAAAAATTTCTTCACCGAAAGGGTTGTGAAGCATTGGAACAGGCTGCCCAGGGAAGTGGTTGAGTCACCATCCCTGGAGGTCTTCAAAAGATGTGTAGATGTGGTGCTGAGTGACATGGTTTAGTGGTGGACTTGGCAGTGCTAGGTTAACGGCTGGACTAGATGATCTTAGAGGTCTTTTCCAGCCTAAATGGTTCTATGATTCTATAAAACATATCTTCAAGACTTAAAACATAGTACCATCAAATATGCAATTGCTAACTAGTTGTTTGGTATGCTATTGGACAGAGGAACCTTTTGCAACCATAACAGAAGGAATTACTGTTTTGGGGATTTCTTTACAACTGTGAAATTCTATTAATAGAATGAAAGGATTACTGGAGATTTTAAAGCAAATACAAAGAGTTTTGCCTGGGGTCACACCTATACAGAAGTTGTGTGGTAACAGCTCTGTAGTTTAAAACAAATAATATGTTTTGTAACTTTCAGAGTTTTCATTTATTTTATACATTTAAGATTTCTATTTGCATAGCTATTTTCATTGAAAAGTTAAAAGGCAAGGAAATATCACACTTTTCAAATTTTAAGAAACTTTCAGAGGTAGAAGCTGTAAGATATTTTCTTAGAGGAACCACAGCAGAGCGGTTCTCAGCATCATACTCAGAACCACTTCCCTGCCCACTTACTTATCATCACCTCCATTAAGCGTGTAATATTGGGCTCATACAACACATTTCTGATGAAGTCTTGCAACAGCTAGAAATTGCAAAAAAGAGTCTAGAATTGCGTAAACAGACAGCTCATACAGAACTGGTCTTCACTGTTAAAATGCTACCTTTTTCTTATTATTATTTTAATTTGACTAGTTAACACACAGCATCTAGGCCCCCCTCACCCCCCCCAAAAAAGCCAATAAAAACAATCCTTTTAAAAAGCTTATTTGCAGTAAAACTTGAGACCAGACCTGTTTTACCGTACCTGAACTGATCTCAGTAAGTTTACCTCATAGTAAAATCAAAACTGCTAAGTTTTAAAGCATTTGCTCTTACGCATACTCAGCAGAGCAATCAAGAAACTCCTGGGTGATACTAGTGCCAACAGTTAAGCAGGTGATACTATTTCATAAACTTTTCCAGGGTAAATTCAGACTGGCTGGGAAAACAGTTGCAATATTTACTAGACTGGCTGGGAACAAAACATCAGGGGGACAGTGCAGTTAGCTAAGGAGTTAAGTTCACCAATTCAGTGCAAGTCCAATGAGTGCTCATTAATGCTTCCTTGGATACAGCTCACATGCTCCTCTCCTCACTTACCACACGCTGTTCATGCCTCACGCTACAACTAATTAATTGGTTGCACTGTCTGTTATTGGATTAACATTTTTGCTCATATTCATTATAGAAACATCCAACTGTGTGAAGCTAAACCTAAGTCAAGAGGCTGAAGACCAGATGAGGCCTGACAGGTCCCAAAGTCTGATATGGACAACATTGTTTTTATAATTCAAGGCCTGTTATATAAAATCACCATAATCTACCTCAACTGTTGGCGGTTAATAGCTGTTCTGACTTTGGCCAGAACAACATCTTAGGTCCGTGAGTACTACAGCTTAATTATAAAGGACATAATTATTCGTGGAAGGCAAGTTTGCTTTAAGCCTGCTGCACTGACAGTTAGCAGCCCTAGTCCTTGCGAGAGTGAATCATGCTCCCTTTCACATGCTCCACTGCAATTATTATATACGCCCATCGCATTCCTCCTCATTCGCCTCTTTTCCAAGCTGAAAAGGCCGTCGCTTCCCTAAAGCCTTTCTGATCAGAGCAACAAACGAAAAACGCGGTGAGGACAGTCCTTGCAAGTGCCAGTACACCCTCCTTGAACGGGGCCTGGAGCCGCCGGCTGCAGTTAAGATGCAGTCACATGATGGATCGAGACAGCAGTCGAGCCGCCTCCTGGCTTGCTCTCTGCTGTCTCTCCAAATCATGCTGCCTGTTTGCCCACATTTTACACATTCGCTGAACCATCCACAAGGGACACCGAGACCCTTGTTTTACGTGTCCACCGCTATGATTTATACAGCTATGTGTGGTCCAAAGCTCACGGCTGGACAGGTATTCAGAGTGAGTCACTGGATAACAAAAAGAGCAAAGACAACCAAAGCACTTTAATTTCACCATGAGGTAAACTTACTGAGATTAGGTCAAGTATGGTAAAACAGAACTGACCTCAAGTTTTACTGCAAATAAGTTTTTTAAAAGGATTGTTTTTACTAGCTTCTTTTTTTATTTTTTTTGGCCTAGCTGATGTGTGGTATTACTCAAATGAAAATAAAAAGAAAAAAGAAAAAGATAGTATTTTAGCACTGAAGATCAGTTCTCTGTGACCTAAGCTCTGACACTTAAATCTGTAAATAACCTTGTTGGGATGCGAGAGGAGACAGCAGATTTGACACAATGAGACAGGAGACAGCAGATACATTCAAGAGGCTAGAAAAACAGGCTCTCTCATTTAGCATCTGTATTTGGAAGTAAGAATTAAAAAAAAAAATTATAACAATCAAATGCTAACATTAGCAGCTTAGGCATAAATGTTGTGTTAATGAAACACGATAAAGGCATCTGGTCAACAGTATTCATGCAAAATGAATTTGCATTAAAGAAAAAAAAAAGCACACCCCTTCTGTGTTTTATGTCCTCCTGCTCAACCTCTAGGGGGAAAAAAAATGAATAAGGCTGAGGGACACAGCATTTTCTCAATGCTTCAAAAGCTAGTACATGGAATAAATCCATTAGCGCCTGATCTGCTGCTCTCTGTTTCTGGAACTGTTCACAGCCCGTAACTCCATTCTGTCCTCCAGTCAGCTGAACCTTTGAACAAACAGGTTTAATTCAGTCAGAGACTCGGACGTATTACGTACGAAGAAGATCCGTAACCTCTGCGTCACCTCCTGGCAAGCAAGGCGGTACTGCCTGTAGCAGCAGGCAACAGAAGGAGAGAGAGGGCCGAGAACAGACTGGATGTTAAGTTCAAGTCACTGGCAATCAACCAGCAGACGCCAGGAGAGCCGTACCCAGGGCAGGACCCAAGCATGCCTTCACACTCCAGCACGCTGTAAGCCCTTGGCGATCGATCACACGGGAGACGCCAAATTCCCCGGCCAGTTGGGATGAGCAAGAACTGCACCCTGTGTAGCTGCAGTGTTAATTGACATGGCGGTAGAAAGTAAAATTCTGGAAGTGGTGAAGGAAGAGGAAATACAACAGAGCCTACGCCGGGGCCATACGCACGTCAGGGGGCTGCGGGCAGCTGAAGGTGGAACAGCAAAGCGACACTTGAAAAACGCAGCGTACTTATTCAGCTTCCAGCAAGTTTAAAACCTTTCCTAGGTGACCTCTGTCCTTTCCTACTCTCCCTGTGCCCCCTCGTGAATGCAGCGCAGTTTTCTTCTGCCAGACCATTAATCACAATGACGGATTCCACCAGTGCTCACCGCCACACCCCCAAAAACCCCCCCAAAACCAGACACTGCTCTCCATTTACCCAGACCCCTTGCCTACAGCCGACCAGCCAATGTCCGACCCTCGCAGCAGCGCTCACCCCGCGCACAGCACCCTCCCCAAGGCCGGCAGCCCCGGCGGGACGCCGCTCCCCGGGACCCCAGCGGCGCTGCAGCCCCCAAGATAGGAGGGC
>VXAL01008339.1:17751-50092 GCA_013399475.1 Chauna torquata | reverse complement strand
GGGGGCCGTTGGGAGGGGCCTGCGGGAAGGGCCCATCCGCGCCGCTGTCGGTAGCGGCCGTGAGGTGCTGCCTGCGCGTCGGTGTCCTCAGCAGTGACTGCGGGCAGTCCCGCTGCTGGGTCTCCTGTGGTTGTGGGTTTTTTTTGTTTTTATTTTTGTTAAGCTTTGATATGATGCTGTTGAACGTTACAGAGTTGTCCGCATTATGTTATGTGAACGTCCTCTGTGCCCCTCTGAAAAGGGCTGAGAGGCAGCCCTTGCACGTACTCTTACATGCAGCCTCAATATCAGTTAACTTCTCTTGACAGAAGTAGAGTATTTAAAAAATAAAGTACACAAATATTCAGTGGCCCACAGTATTGATCTGCCTGCCTAGTCAAAGGAGATGTGTGATAGCAGTGCTAAAATGCAGGTAGAACATGGCAGCATATAAAATAATTTTTATGGAGTGCTGAACACTCATGTTGCTTGCTGGCCAAAATATTCTGGGAAATCTAGTGATGCAAAGTTTGGAATTTTTTATTTTTAAGTAGAAACATGTAACTTGTAATAGCTATTCCTTGCTGGTACATGGTTGAAGATGAAATTATAAGGCTTATTTTAAGCACAAGAAAAGCCTAATATAGAACTCAGTTGGTGCCACTGTGAGGATGCTATCATCATTTTATCTTGCGTTAGAAAAGTGACTCAGGCCAAGCTAAACAAAGGTAAGCTTACACCTGGGGGAGAGTTTATGGCCAGTGACCTCACTGTGGTATGCAGCTTCATCTTGTGTTGCCTGAGGCTGCACATCTAGGAGAAAATGCTGCATGAGTAAGAAATCTAAATGGCTCATCTCTTACTACTTTGATAGTTTGAGCAGGGCTTGTTAGTTAATTGTGGAAGTATATTGCAGAGGAAGATATGATCAGTTTTATGCAAACAGTTAAATTTTTTTCTTTTTTCTAGAGTCTTCAACTCCTAATAGGGAACTGCAATGGAGAGTACAGTATCGGTCACATTCCTCATATCATTTTCCATACTATTGTGTGAAAGTTATCATCATGGAGTGGAGACAGCTACTGTTGTGCAGACATTAGAGAGAACTTTTCCAGAAAAGGCAGCTGGTGTTAACGTTGACTTGGCAGGATTAATACAGAAGCTTCACCTTCAAGAACTTTTTCATCGTTATGGAGAAAACAACTCTCTGACTATTGAAGGATTTAGAAAACTTCTCCAGAACATAGGTATAGATAAAATGAAAAGGATTAAAATAGACCATGATCATGACCATGATCATCATCTTCATCATAACCATGCTTTGTTGAGTAAAAACTCTGAGAAGACTGTTTGCCCAAACCATGAATCTGATGCTAGCAAAGACCTCAGGAACAGTCATCCAAAAGAACCTCATAAAGCAGAGAACATAGATCATCAGCAAAACTTTGTACGCAGCAAGAACACTGTTAATGAAATAACAGCATCTATCAACACTACTCCCACAGATGGCAATTCTGAATTACAGAATCTGGAAACTGGAGAAGGCAAGTCAGTTGTTCGTTTAGGTCTGACTAGCTCTAATGCCATTAACATCACAGATGGCAGCAATACGAGTTGGCTTGCTAACAGCAAAGCAAATGAATCTCTTGCTTCTCCAAAGGATTTGGAAAGAGGAAGTTACCTGTATTCTAAACTTAGAAACCAGAATACCCAAGAGGTGAGACTGACTCTTTTGTGTTCTGGGAATCCAGGTCCATCCACTGGGAGCATTGTTATGGCTTATTTGCTGGGTGCTTAAAACTTAACAGGGTCCAAGCTTTGTAGTATAAGTGTTCATAACGAAACATATGCAAACAGCTTTTCTTGAATCTTTAGCTCTTGGTTTTAAAGGAGTGCTATGGTCACAAGCTCAGGAAAACATATAAGCTATCTAGTTTGTAATATTTTTTTATTTTTTTAGAAGGGAATATGTATTTATATAAAAACAAGTATGTTTATATCTAATATGTTTATTTTTTTTATATACTAAAAATGAAGAACACAAATTAAAACTCAGGCAAGTATATAAAAAGTTATTAATACTCTGTAGAAAAACTGCATTTTCTTCATGTAAAAGCCAGCAAGGAAAAATCAGATACCCAAGGTATGTTGAAATGAATACTCTGGTATAGTTTTTCTAAAATGAATTTCTTGCTGTGTAAGTACAGCCAAACAGTCATGCAGGTATGTGGCAGTTGTTGAGCTTGTCTATGGAGCTTGTATTTTTCTGCCCGTGGGAAAGAAATGACTTGTATGTTCCCCTGAGTTAGAAATAAATAAATGCAGTTAGATAATACAGTTAGTATAAAATTCTGTTTGTTTTTCATTTTAGATGCATTAAATTTGTAGTAAAATGTAGTGAATGGAATGGTAAATTCCATTAAATCCTCCTAACTTCTTTTGCTTCAACTTGTTCTTCTGCCTTAAAGTCAGTATCTGTATTATTTTCCAAGTAATGCGATGGAAGGGCAGCAGGGGAATCTGATTAAGATGCTGTCATTCTTATCAGAGCTGCCTCACAAGCATTAGATAATCCCATGGTAGATAGTGTAGAATTCTAGGGAATTAACGGCTGCATGCATTCTTCTTTATTTTTCCGCCTTACATCTTCACATTTTTGCTTTAAGACTGGTTAGGGACCAACTGTAAAATCATAATAAGAAGAAAGATTGCTGCAAAATGATACCTATTACTTTATCAGCACTCGTTTTTACTATTTTAAAGTCTATAATTTTGTTGGAGACAGTTCTGTTACACAGTCATATCTTTCTCCATTACAGGCTTTAAAATGCAGGTGTTTCTCTGGAGTCTTAGCGGATGAAGTCATCCTAGAGAATTCAGAGTGGGCATATGCAGTGTATGGTTTGTGGGTGCTGTGTTTGAGTTACTACTGCATTCTGCACAATCAGACCAGAAGTGCTACAGTGGGAGCCAAGGGGAGCTACTAAACCCAGTGTGACTGTAGGTCATGTAGTGGAGGAAGTGTATGGTAGAACGTTCTCTGTATGAGACTTCCCATAGTAATGACTTAAACAAAAAAGGCTTTAACCTTGTTACTGCTTCCTTATATGGCCTCTAAAACAGAGTCAAAAGTGTTAGGCTTTTTCTAATCTTAAAACAAAGCATCTGACCCCCACCCCACCCCAGCTCTCCCAGCTGAGAATGTGTGGTAACTGCATCATCTGTCAGTGCTACCCAGGTAGCTTCTGGGCCAGAAGATGGGGTGAAGATATGGTTCTTAGTGAATTGGTTTGTTACCAGTTTTTAATTACTGTTGATCTAGCAGTTTTCATGCAGTGTCGCTGTATTCACTTCCGTTAAAATGGGATGCGCAGTCATTTTAATATATGGTATTTTGATTCTGGTTAATCTTTCACAAATGTCTTTCCACAGTGCTCCAGTGCATCAAAGCTGATGCAGTCGCATGGAATAGGCACTCAAGTCTTGTTGACTGCTACAGAATTTAGCTATCTTTGTCCAGCTCTTATTAATCAGATTGATGGCAAATACTGCATAGTCCATGCAAGTAGCGAAAAAGCTGAAACTCCTCCAAAAGGTTACTCTTTGCAAATAGGTAGGTTCTCTTCTTTAATATGGAATAAAAGCTTACGGGAAATCCATTTGTTAGTTATAAATTTCAGAAACATATTTCAAAGTTGAAAGAAGCTTATGATTTTCTTTTGGCACTTCTCCTTACCATGTATAGAGAGAAGTCTTTGTGGCCTACCATTTGTTAATATCTAACTAATCTGATGATAAGGAGTATTTGAAAACAGAAATGTTAAGCAAACAAAATCTCACACAGCAGTTGTTTATTCTTGTTGCTTTTTCTTTTTTTTTACCAGCTTGGATTGGTGGCTTTATATCCATCTCTGTCATCAGTTTTCTTTCCTTATTGGGTGTTATATTGGTACCTCTGATGAATCGTGTATTTTTCAAATTTCTTCTAAGTTTTCTTGTGGCACTGGCTGTGGGGACTTTAAGTGGAGATGCCTTCTTACATCTCCTTCCACATGTAAGTATTAATTACTGTTTCATTAATTATCTCAAAACAAAAACACTGACAGCTGCCAGTACCTATTGGTGATAGCTTTAATACCTATTAATTAACACCTATTTGGTGAATAATTTCTCAGCCTTGTAAGGTTATTTGATAGAAATAATTTTGCTGCTAGTAATAAGCTCCTGTTTGGAACTGTTTGTATTTTTCCTCTCAGTCTTTGCAGTGTAAGAGCTTCACACCATCTTCCCTCAATCAATTTCCTGTTTTCTTAGTCATGCAGAAATGTTTTTTTAGTCTCTTATTGCTGTGCCACCTCTCATCCTAAATCCAAAACACAGCACCATATCAGCTACTGGGAAGAAAATTAACCATCCCAGCTGAAACCAGGACAAATGTGGAATAGAAAACTCGCTATTTTCTCTTGTCAGCCGCTTATGTTGGTTGCTTATCCACTGCAAAGTTTTTATCAGAATCAAGCATTTCTAAAGTCCTAGGAAAATATTACTTGATAGTCTTTGAAATTATCCATTACTATTATGTAATATGGACAAAGAAATTGTAGAAATTTGGCAATCATATTGCATTTCTTGAAACTCTTAAACACATTTCTGCATCCACCTTTCAGGTAAGATGCACTAAACCACAAATTCTATGCTGGTTTCAGAGCCCTGTCTGTTCTTAGGGTTCTTCCTTTTCCTTTTAGTTAATCTTGAACTGGTCATTGAAAAATCTGAATGCATGTGTGAACTTACACGCGTCTATGCCTTATACCCAGGATTTTTTTCAAGAATGCCAGACTTGTTTGAAAGAGGGAAATTACTGTGAAGTTCTCTGTAGAAAAAGGTGTTTGATGTCAGATAGCTGTCTTAGATGGGAAAATAATTTTTGTTCTGGCTCCAATTACTTCTTAAAATGCAGTTTCCTTACTGGCATCAAGAGTATTTTTGGGGGCAATTGTACATCTTGTATTGAGCAGTATGCAAGTAACTTCAGTGAGGGAATGAATACGAGGCCTGCTCTCGGTACTTGCAGTCTTTATCAGCAGATTTTCCTTGTAATTGTTTGAGTTTGTATCCGGAGTATTTATCCCGTTACAAGTGCTAAGTCTGGACTCAAGACTTGTGGAAAAGAAAGTGAAGAAAGCTTTGTGTGTTTCTTTTGTTATCAGTTCTTTTGAATATAATGACTTTCCCATTTGGTTCTTCCCTTAGTCTCATGGAAACCACCACCATCACCATGAAAAATCTCCCCTTGAACAAAACAAAGGGTCTCTGTTCAAACATCTTGTTTTTCAAAGTACAGAGGAGAGTGCTTACCTGGATTCTACGTGGAAAGGACTTACAGCACTTGGAGGCTTGTATTTCATGTTTTTAGTGGAGCATTTGATCACTTTAATAAAACAGTTTAAAGACAAGAAGAAAAAGGTAGAGAAACTATTATTTTGAAGTTGTTGTATTGCATGATGATTTCTGAATACACTTTTCAGAAAACATAAGTATCGTGTATATTCTGTTGATTGGATTTAATAGCAATTGCTGACTTGATTAGTGCTATAATTTCATTTATATTAGCGACATCTGTACTTTCAAACTAGATGATAACTTTTTTTGTGGTCATCCTCAGGAACACTTCTGAACTGCTTCCTTAACCAGACAGGTAGTACAGGGTTAACATGGTGAATTGGTGAATTGTGTAATAAGCAAACATCTGATTACACTTCTGTTTTACATTACAGAGATTTAAGAAGTTACTGTTCTAGTGACTTCTTTCTGACCTCTCAAGGAGATTATGTAACTGATTTTTTTTATTGTTATTTTAAATCTCATACTAGATGAGGTAAGATGGCCTCATGCAGTTATTGCACTACTGCTGAGGGGGCACTTCCACAAAACAGGTGAGGGTGGCAGTCACTCCTTAGACAAGTAAGCATCTGACTACGCTGTAGAAGATGACTTTGTTAGATAGTATTCCACTTGAAAATAGCAGCTCTCAACTTCCTCTTCTTTCCCTTCTCCTCTCCCTGTAAGGAGTAGAGCAATACAGCCTTCACGTTACTGTGCTGTGTTTTATGTGGAAGGTGTAAATAATTGATTTTTGTGGGTTGTAAACATTGGTTCAGCAGACTCGGTGCATATGCTGTGTAAGCCCTTTGAATTGGGTCACAGCAGGTTGTGTTGGTGTGGTAGATACTGGAGTAAGCTAAAATACCTGTGAGCGACAGGATCGCTTTCCCTATCTGTAGTTAAATATATTCATCAAGAGATGACTTGAAGAGTTCCAAGCAAAGCAAGTATTTTCTATGTCCTTATCTCTCAGCCACCGAGAATGCATTTCCTGTTAGACTAATTGTGCTATTCTAGGTACTGAGTCACTGATCACAAATTTGTGATACTGACATTAGTGAGCAATGTTTAGGGATTTTTTTTTACTTGGTTTTCCTTCAGTACATTAGGAAAAAGCATTACACTGACTTTACAGTGGAAAAGAACTAGTGGAGTAGCTCTTGTTCAGCATTTGCTGTGTTTCCCTTTTCAAATGAATCCCTCTGTTTAGTCCTTTCACAGAAGTACATGGTATTTATGCATGCTCATTTTTCCCCCTTTGGAGCCTGAGGAACTTTTGCCGTTTTGTTGTACTTAGTAGAATTTCTACAGTTCCTCTTCTGCATTCTTTTTATGGCTTCCATGTTGTCCTCTTTCAGTGCAGGCTGCATAAATGTTGTCAATATAATGTTGCTCATGTATATCCTGAAAAATAAGTAAAATATTCATAACTACAGTATTTTCTTTTGGAATAAGAAAAAAAATGAAGATGATGGAGAAAGTAAGAAGTTTTCAGCGAATGAAGAAAAGTTAGATACAGATGATCGTAAGTCTCAGTAATACTATTGCACAGTTGTTGTTGTGCAACAGCACAGTTTAAAAAAAAAAAACTACCTGATTGATGGCAGCTTATAGGTTTGATTCTTACTGTAGGTTGGATCACTACATACTTAAACTCTCTCTGTAACCTGTATGTGTACTGATATGTAGAGGGCTAGCTCTGTTTGCTACTTCACTTTAAAAAGGATTGATAGGTTGGAAGTAGTGGATTCAGTTTATAAACAAACGTTTTAATTCTGGATTGAACAGTAGAAGTTGAAGTCATTCTGAGAAGCTCTTCTGGCTATGCTTGTTGCATACATAGCCATACTGAATGGCTTCTGCACTTCTCGTATTAGACTGTTAGATGTCTTATGCAGAAATATTAAATAATGGACCATGCATATCTTAAGTCCAGATTTGAGTATTTATTTCTTTTTAAGGTTGATAATCTAAAATCCAAGGTGTTAGTTGAAGTATTTGGACTGCAAATAGTCAGGTGTCCTCAAGATCATGTAGTAAGCAAAGCCACACCTCACTAGAGACTTGTTAGCTCTTGTAGCTAAGAAGGGCTTCCAATTTTTCAGAAGTAATTCTATACCTAAAGAAAGAATCATCAGCAGTGCAGAAAAAACGTGCATTTGTTCATTCAACAGCAAGGGCAGAATTTAAGAAGTTTGGGGAGTTGGTCGGTTAAAATCACTAACATTGGTGTGCTAATGTTTCTGTGAGGACACTTCACAGTCTGTGTTGATTTTTTGAGTGTGTATTTTTCAGGTGTTCAAGCTTAAGAACTTGTTTATGATCGTTTCCATATGAAGTAGAGGAGGGTTGCCAAAATTATCTGTAATGTAGTCCTGCTCTTTCGCATTCTTACTCCGTAGCCCCAAGATGAATAAATGGCGCATGCATTTGAGGCTTTTTCCTTCTGAAGCAATTGAACTAACAGCCTTCATGCTGTGAAGTTCAGGCACAGATCCTTATGGTGTTTGTATGTAAATTGCACTGGGTCTTAGATGAAAAGCTTTTTTTGACTTTTTAGAAAGCATTTGTGGCCATATAGTAGGGGGCTGCTTTAATGTTAGGGGACAAAGTAAAATGTTTTTATTGTTTTGAAATAACAGGAATTTTCCCAGAAATCTGATTAAAGAAAAATAGGTTGTGGAAGCACTTGGTACAAGAAGCTGGGTTATCAACCTCAACTTTCAGACTTGCTAGTTGTTTCTTTGTGTCATTTATTCAACTTGTTTATTGTATCTTTGCTTCCTGGGTGACTCTAAAAATATATAATATTATACTCTGGGTTTTTGTAACAGGGTCTGAGGGCTATCTAGGGACAGACTCACAAGATCCATCGCCCTTCATTTCTCAGCAGCCAGCTGTGCAAGAAGAAGAAGAAGTCATGATAGCTCATTCTCATCAAGAGGAGGTTGACAATGAATATGTATCCAGGGGCTGTAGAAACAAATGCCATTCACACTTACATGATACTCTGGGACAGACAGATCACCTTAGTCATCACCACCATGACTACCATCACATTCTGCATCACCATCATCATCAGAACCATCATCCGCACAGTCACAGTCAGCGCTACTCGCGTGAAGAACTGAAGGATGCTGGAATAGCAACTCTGGCGTGGATGGTGATTATGGGAGATGGACTGCACAATTTTAGTGATGGCCTAGCAATTGGTAAGTGTTAGTTTGGACTCTGCAGCTTTGTCATGTGTGATTATAGCAAGGTCTTGCTGTCACTTATCTTTTTGTTAGGAATGTAACTAATTAGGTTTAAAAAAAATCCATTGCTAAACTTTTATCTTACAGCAGCTGTAAATTAATGATAAAAATCTCCCATTTAACAACCTGCAGATCAGTGACAAGTAAAGCAGAAATTTTGTGCTTACAGCTCCATTTCTTTAGGAAATCTATAAATTTTGTTTTATTTCCTAGTTTTAGGAAATGACGTTTTTCAAAACCAAAGCTAGACTCATAAAACAGTATTTAGGACTTAGAGCTGACTTTATTTTGGTGCCTGTGAGCGCTCAGCACTTTTTTTGAAAAGTAAACTTGTTTTTTAGGTCACGTAAAGTAGCTGTGCTTTTTCCACTTCAGTCAAGTCACTAATACCACTTGATTTTTTTTTTCCTTTTCCATCATCACTTGTTACACAGTAAGGTCAGGTTCTATACTTTGCACATCTGGCTTTGCCAATGCCAGGCCCTGACTATGCATCCTGTAAACATTTCACCAAAGCATTGGATGGTAGGGAGGCAGGACCCTTGTTTCAATCTGTTAGCCTGAAGACTACCCACATGGATTAAGCAATATGTGTGACTTGTGCTGAGGGATGTAGACGTGTATTTTACTGCAAAATGAATTTGGTTTGAGGCATTGTGTTCTCTAAGATGCTTTTGTATAGCACTCCATTCACATCTGCGTTCTCAGATCTTACCATCAAAAAAAAGGCAATATTGCAGTGGTTCTTCCTAGTACTTGCACAGATTGTCAGTGGAAGGTTAGTACTGGTTTTCATGTACGAGGAATATGTAAGTAGGACACTAGTTATTAATCGTCAGAAATACAATTCACAGAGAAGATATCAATAAAGTCACTGTATGTTGCGTTTATGCAGAGTTTTGGATTAAGAGTGTCTGTATTAACTAAAGGAGTGCAGAATAAGTAGATTCCTTCAGGTGGTCAGTGTGCTGAACAGTCTCAAAACAGGCTTGGTCTCTTTTCTTGGAAAAGTATTTAAAAACAGTTTATTTTTCTCAAGCACTGATCTGGCTCTACTAAAAATCTTGTTCTTAAAGTCTAGGGTAATAGTCTTTTTTTTTTTTAGTTTAAGAGAACGCAAAGTTATTGGACATGTAATTAAAATATTTTTCTTTTTGTTTAGGCACCTGTCTTTCCCTTACGTGTTATAGCTCTTTAGCCTCTTGACAAAGCTTCAATGAAAAGATTCTTTTCTTATGACAAAAAGAACAGATTGAATTTTCTGACTTCTGGGTTTGAGGGCAGATCTGTGGGTCTCCCTCTTTCTAGAAGGAAAGCTAGATGGTAAAAGTAAGTTATATAAAGTGAAGTTAGAGCAGTAATCCTTAGTTCTTATGCTAGTCTTTCATGATCTTGTCTTCAGTAATTAAGACTAATCCGTGGTTTTATAGCTATTGGATTCATTTTCAGCTCGTACAGCATACTGGGTTCAGTTCGGCAGTAACAGGCTTTCTGTAAATTTCATTGTATAAACAAGTTCATTCTTGTTTGAGGAGAAAGCCCAACAGTAACTATTTTCTCACAGCAGTATTTGCAGTTGTTCAGGTTCAGTCAATTCAAAGAATGATATGAGAAGAGACCTTCTGATTTAATCTTTTTTTTTAAAGGAAGTTGGAGCATGGAATGTAAATTTCCTAGCAGATCAGAACTGAAAATGTGGTAGAATGCAGATTTGCATACAAATTACCTGCAGAATCAATTATCTCTTAGCATTAGGGAGATTTGGGAAGGAGCTATGATTTGATAGTTATGAAAGGAAAAATATGAGAGGTTAATAAAAACTTATTGAACAAGTGAGTAATAGCTTTTAGAAGTCCTGCTGTGTGGCTTGTTCAGACTAATGGAAATGTGAGTTTCCTTCAGTTCTGGATGTGCTTGAAAATATTATGAAATACACTGATTTGATGCTGTGAAAATGCCAATACTACTTCTATAATATTTATGCATATTTAAAGGAAGATGTGAATGTTTCTGTGAAGATAGGTTTAGCCAGAATAACCCTTCACTTAAATTTGTTCATGAGATTGCTATTGATAATTTCCATCATTTTTTTCCTCAAATCTGTTACGATAGTTATGTAGGAATTAGATGTAAAAGTGATTATATTTCTGCTAAAGCATGCAACAGTTGCATCTAACTTGTATAAAATGATCTTGTGATTTGAACTTTTCTATGTAGTTTCAACTAAATAACTAAACTGCAGAAGTGTTTATTTCCATACTAATCTTACCTATATTCTTTTTTTGAGAGAAGTGATGTCTTAAGTGTATTTTAAAATACCACAGCACAATTAACTTCTTGAGAGGGGATGCTATCAATCAGATATATTAATGTAGTCTTCAGTTTGAGTATTAACATTTTAAGACGTATTTTTAGTAGTGAAAAATAAAAACAGATATTCCTGTTCTTATTTAAGCTTCTACTTTAGTTCTTGTGAATCTGGACAATATACAGACATAGCAGCCACCTAGGTACTGTGTAACACAGGTTTTGTTTGGTTTGCCCTTGTAACTCTAATTTTGGGACCATCTTTTGTGACTTAGCTGGGTTCTTGTATTTTTAGTTTTCTTCTAATAAGTGATAAGACCGGGAAAGCATTGTATAAGGGCAGTAAGACAGAGGAACTTATAGATTATTGAGGATGCAGGCACGGGGGAAGGTAGTTACCTTCTGCCTTCTTTTCCTTATCTAGTATCTTCAGGAACTGAAGCCCAATTTAGTGTTGTTGAATTCTCCTGTCTTAGGAGATAACTGTAATTATTCTGTCTCTCTCAAAATCTGACTCAAACTATAAAGCAGTGCTTGGAAGAAAACAGACTGCCTAGAAATGATTGATGGTGTTCACTAATGACCTCTTTTGCTAGTCAAGTAGCAGTAACTCGTCACTTACATGTTAATTACTGTGTAGACCACTATGACTAAGTGTTTTGGAGCATAGTGTGAAATATTCCTGCTGAAGTCTTAAATCAAAACAGCTTTAGCCTTGCACACTGCACCTCTCTGAATTGGACTTCATAAATAGAACCATAAAAATGGGTGATCCCTAGAGGTCATCTAGTCAAACCTTCTGCTTGAAACACAACTCTTGGGAGCACTACATTGGGTCAGTCATGGCTTTGCACAGCCAAGCCTTGGAAACCTCCACAGATGGAGATTCCACCACTTCTGTGGCCAGCCTCTTCTACTCTTGCACTGCTGTCTTAATAAGGAAGATTTTATGTCCAGCCTGAGTTGTGATTTGCAGCCTCTCTACTTACCTGTCACTACTTCGTAGAGTTAGGCTTCCACATACTTGTATCTGCGCTAGAGATACTTGTGGGCTGCTGCTAGACCGCCCCTTAGTCTAGTGAGGAGGGGGAGGTTAAAGAAGCCCAGCTTCTTCAAGCTTTTAGGCCATGTGCGGTAGGCCTGTGATCGTCTTGTAAGCCTGTGGGCAATATTCACAACCACCTTGAACTGGGGCACCCCAAAGTGGATACTCTTATCCCAGGAACAGCCTCACCAGCATGAGGAATGTTAGCCTTTTCCCAGACACTGGGGACTTGAGTAGCCATGGCTTTTCTAGATGATACTGTAGCCTTGCAGTCACATCAGTCAATTCTGTCAGCACCCTTGGGTGAATCGTGTCCTGTGCATCTGAGCAGTTCCAATTTTTCTAAATCTCTAAACTGTTGCTTCTTTGCTGTGGACTGTCCCTTTTTCTGGAATGGTGCTGGTACCTGCTGGTAGATGCTGAGTCCTAATTCTAGTGCTTTCCTTCCCATCTTTCTTCTGTGTCCTCAACTCAGTCACCTCATGCTCACTGAAGCACAGGCTGCCATTTTTTGCTTTATTTGCCGTCAGTTCTTCCATGTTTGTGAGCAGCAGGTCAAGGAGACCTCAAATCCCGGCTGGTTCTTCTATCACTTCCAGCAGGAAACTGTCACTAATTCAGTTAAGGTACATCTTGGATTGTGTGTCCAGTGCTGTTACCTTCACAGCTGAAAATTCTCATAAGAAAGGTGATGTCTTGTGTGCTTGGTCATAAGAAGCCTTATCCACCACCTTTTCTTGGTCAAGTGATTTGTAACTGTGTTCCTGGTGTTACTCTGATCTTGGCCAAGAGACCGTCAATAGGCACAAAGAATTGCATTCATACTTAATTTTATACTGAAGCTCTGTACACTCAAGGAACTCCTTCATGTAGTTAAGCAAAAAAAAAAAAAGAAAAAGAGGAAAGGTGATTTGCATTCTGTTATCTGTTTGTGACAGGCCAGATGAACTCTGGTGGTGTCTCCACACTATCATCAAGGCAGGCTCCAAACAGTGAACTTCCCTGGGCAATAGATGTGGTCAGCAAAGCCTGCATCTGCCCTGCGTGGGAGGGAGTTGCCTACCACTAAAATTTTCTTTTTATAGTGCTGGCCCTAATCAGATCATCTGAAGTGTTGGGTGAATATTCTGGGCTGGGCAGAACTCATTTCTCCTCTAACTGCTGCCAGGGTCATGACTGTATTCTTTAGATTAGCTGCTGCATATGGAGGTGGGAGAGTTCCTCCTGTAGCAAGACATTTGCTGTTTTCAAATTTTACTCATCTGGGCGTTCATGTTGGCTTCCTGGTCCTGTGCTGCTTTGGTCCTACCTTCCTTTTCACCCTGAGAAGGCTTGGACTCTTGCCTCTATAGATCTCTTCTGAGAACCCCTTCCATCTCCTCTTTGTTAACCCTGATCCAGAGATGCCTGCTCACTTCTTGCATCTCCTTCGCTAGGTGCAACGGCACACGTCCCAGAGGTAAAGCTGCAGTTGCTGCTCCTGCAGGAGAGGGCATCGATCACTTCCTGAAGCCTGAGACGTGGGTGGTAGTGTCCACCCTCAGGAGATTTGTCTGGGTGGAGGTGCTGGAGTACTGGGGGTGGCTGCCCTGGTGGAGAGAGGCGGGTGTCCTATGGTCGCTATTGTAGCTCTCCCTCTGTGAGCCATACTCTTGGGTCCCCTGCGTGCCAGCTGCTACAGCGTGACCTCACGCCTCTCTGTGGTCCTTGTTGGCTACGCCTCGTTTGCTGCACGCTTGGGGAAGCAGGTGAGTGGGAAGCAGGATGTGGTTCTGCAGCACGCGTTGGTGAGGCTCCCCGCGCAGCAGGGAACCTCCTGTGCTGCATGTGAGTCGTGGTTCAGCTCATCAGTCCTGCTGTGCACTGCTTCCTCCTGCACTGCAGCCCGAGTAAGAAAAATAGTAAGCAACAGGAGCGGAGAAAACAAAGGTGATGACTGCCAGACTGATTTGAGGAGCTTTGTGTGTGTTTTTTGTTTTTCCCTGCTTAAAGTATGGTAGTTCACCATCCATGCAAGCTGTCTAGAATTCCCTCATCTTTCACTGCTGGTTTCATGTGGCTGTGTAGCCTCACTAGCTGTTGAATTGGCTTGCCTGCTTCTAGTGCCTGACTCTGAGGGGCAGTTGAGCTGCCATCTTCCCTTTATATCCTTCAAAACCTAGTGTCCTTTCTGATGGTATTTGCATGTGTTGCATTTTGTGGGAGGGTTGCGTTGTTGAACATTATTGGGCTTAGTTCAGAAATTAGGTAGTGAAATTTGGTTTGCTTTAGAGGATTAGAAGATTTTATGTTGCATTGGCTTGACATTTGACTCTTAAAAACTGTTCAGTGACACTTTAAATGTTTGCAGAAGCATAAGGAAAATTTGAGTGAGACTAATCATATGTCCTAATCTAATATGAGCATATGCAGCAATGCTTCTGCACCTGATGACTGAATATGAAGTAATGTCTTTTATTTTTTGTCTTTTCATAGGAGCAGCCTTTACTGAAGGGTTATCAAGTGGTTTAAGCACTTCTGTGGCTGTATTTTGCCATGAATTGCCTCATGAGCTAGGTAAGGTCCAAATAGTTCAGTATGCTGCAGCTACCTCAGGTACTTATGGGTGCACTCTGGAGAATTATAGGTTATTTTATTCTGTAGCACAGTAAAATTTGATTAGAAAGCTTCAACCATATCAGACTGTCTACTCAGTGATATCATTAACTTATTTAAAACAATGTTTTGTTTATGAACTGAATTAATCTTCCTTTTAAAAATCTAAACACCTCTGCTACTAACTTTGGTTAAAACTCGTCTCTTGCAGTTATTTACAACTTGTTCCGTATAGTTCATCTGTAGTTCTTATTCTTCATAATATAGATTGTGAATTGCAGGAGAATGCACATCAGAATTTGCTTTTGTTGCATCTGTGTTTAATTTTATTCTTGTGTTCATGCTGTTGAAATGAAGATCACAATTAGTGGGACTCCTTTCTGCATAGTATGTGCTGCTTTTCCTGTTAGATCTTGCAAAGAATTGCCATAGCTCTAAATGAAGCTTGGAACTGTTTAGAAATCTTTCCTAGAAATACTCTCTCTTTCAAGTTAAGTGATTTAAATTCAGGACTATAACTTCTTATAGGAATGCACATGTTATAAGTTTTAATATTACACCTTTTTGCAGTGAAGCTCATGAGAACAGGACTCGGCTGTCTGGTTGAACTCGGAATGATCTTCTTTCCAATTGTTGAAGCATTTTGAACATGTAACTGGTATTTCTTTCTAGTGGCCACAGTCATATCTCATGTACAAAATGAGGAAAGAACAGTTTGCTTACACTTCTTAAGGTTTAATCCTCTAGAAAGTGGAATGCTCAGTTTCATTTAACAGAGCCTGTAAACCAGCATGTGTATGTATCAAACCATTTATTAAACAATCAGATGTATTTGGCTGTCTGTACAATCATGTTGTACAGAAATAAATGACTTTCTCTGAAGAACATACCTGGCTTTATGACATGGGAAGAATTGCCTTGTTCATCTTAGTACAAATGCCATGGGAATCATAGAACTTGTATTAATTACATGTACTAAATGTCATTAGTACAAGTATACGAAGTAAATTCATGTTACAAATCTAATATTTTGGATTCAGATGTTCTGTTTGCTTTTGAACAAGAAAAATCTTCTAAAACTTAAACCATGCATTTTTAACCAAGACAGAAAACTCGATGCAAATACCGTCTTTAACAGAGAACATGAAATGGTGTAGGAGTACTAAGAGAGATTGGACTAGTTAGTTAACTGGGGAAGAAATTGGATCATTCTGTTGTTAATACTAAGCAATGTTCATAACATTATAGCAGTTCATTTTAGTTGTAATGTCTTGTGGGAAAAGCTGTTGTAACAAATTTCTCAACTCGTCTTGGAAGACTTGCTTATTTTAACTGGAAAGAAGTTACATTTTCTGTATAGAATCAATTTTATTTCCAAATAATAAGCTTGTATTTAAGCCTTTTTTTGTTTAGATACATCATACTGATCTTAAAACAGATTTCTATCCTGAATGATGGAAAAACTTTCTGGCTGGTAATCTGTCATTCTTTCAGATAAAATTAAGACATAATCACTTATAGAAATTAATGAGGACTTTCTAAATTTAAGGAAGCTAGACTTAAAATACAAAGAAAAGTTACAGGATAATAAATGGAATCATATTGGTACCATTGTTTTTATGCAATTAAGTGGGAATACTTTGTTTTAGAAAACTGACTTGGAGTGCTTATACCAACTACTGCAATATGTTGATTTAAATACAAACTACACTGAAAGCTGCTTCTTCCAAAAATCATGGAACTTTAAGGCTGTAGCCTTACTGCAGTTGTGTTATTCTTCATGTGTGCTTTTTAATTTTTTGTGTCCCACTGTTTTCTAATTTTGTGAAGAAAAACATAAGGCAGATGACAGCATAAAAAATGCTTAGTAATCTTGTAAGAAAGAATGGAAGTCATGAATACTGCACTAGTTACCTGAGGGTGTAAACATCTGCTTTGTTTTATCGTGCTGTAGGAGATTTTGCCGTACTTCTAAAAGCTGGTATGACTGTCAAGCAAGCTGTGCTTTATAATGCTCTGTCAGCAATGTTGGCCTATCTTGGAATGGCAACTGGGATACTTATTGGTCATTACGCAGACAACGTTTCCATGTGGATATTTGCACTTACTGCTGGCTTGTTCATGTATGTGGCTCTTGTGGATATGGTAAGTGTCTGTTTTACATAAACCATGTTATATGAAACGTAGGATAAGAACTAATGCCAATTACATCTTGATCCATAAAATAAATTCTTCCACCTTTTCTCCCTTGATATTTCTTGGTGCTTGAAGGTATGGAGGAGTGCTCAGTTAAATGTCCAGGTGCACGATTACTTTTATTTAGATTACTCTTGGTGCAGAGATTACTACTTTTATTGTTAACTGCCTCTGATTTAAAAACTAAGGCAGAGACACAGAGCAAAACATTTGTTTCTGTCAATGGCTAGTGTAGCAGATAGTGTGCAGCTTGCAGTCTTACTGGCTTTCCACACCACCAAATGCGGTTCAGCTTTTGCAGCAAATCATTAGTGCTGCTTGTGACGAAGCCAGAATTGTATTAAAACCTATACTGTACCTCAGAAGTACATTTATACAAAGGATTTAATGGATGTTCATGGAAGTTTAACTGTCTTATTAAGAATAAAATTCTTGGTGTGGCTTGATGAAATCAGTTGGTAAATAAGCCAGCCATTTACTCAGAGTATAATTAAGACATCAGCATAATTATAATGAAAACAGTAATTAGGCCATTATAGACTGTCTCTGTCTCTAAATAGCTTATGTGAAAGTAGACTGATAATGTTATTCATGTTGAGTGACACCTAATTCAAGGAGTAGTATTAATGCAGTTAACAGGGAAGTCTTGAGGAGTAAGACTCAACCACCGCATGCCTCACAGTTGAAGAACTGGGTTCTAAATAACTTTATTTTGAAGGCATTTAACACTTTCTTGTTTGTTTAGGTGCCTGAAATGCTCCACAATGATGCTAGTGATCATGGATGTAGCCGCTGGGGATACTTCCTGTTACAGAATGCTGGGATTCTGTTGGGTTTTGGGATAATGCTGCTTATCTCTGTGTTTGAACATAAAATTGTATTCAGCATAAACCTGTAATCTTCATTGCCAGGAATAGACCGTGGTGTTAAGTTATAACTGGTAGTTTTTTCTATTCCATAATGCAGGGGTACGCTTGATATAGACTAATATTTTTATTGGTGTTTTGTTGCTGTCCTGGTGTCATTCCCCTCCCCGCCCCCCAACCTTTTCCCTCCTATAGAAATGAAAACTGTAAGGATATTTCACTCAGAACTTAGTATTGCATATGGTACCGTGGAAAGACATACTTAGTCATTGTGAAAGTGCCAAATCTGTTAACGCAGCATCACCCGTGGGGTGGGGGTGGGCATCTAGTTTTTTTTGTGAGTTTATTTACTATAAGTAATTACGTGCAACACTGGCATTTTTTTTACTTCAATGGTTTTGTTGGTATAAAGAAATAAAATGTCAGTGGTTCTTATTTTAGCACAGTCAGAATCAGTGAATAGAAAGCACAGTGAGCAGTGTAAAACAAAGGCATGCAGTGGGTAGCACGTTCATATTGGTAGAAACTGGGCTCTTCTGTGGCCACCTGGTTTACACGGAGTGGCAGATGAGCCCACTCCCTCCTTTCTGTGGTGGTTCTCCTTGTGGATTGTTTCTTAAGCCAGTTGGTTTCTACTCCAAATGATTTCATGTGAAATCCTGTTTTGTTTGCAACACATATGTTTTACCTGTTTCACCCCTTCTGATGTGAGTTACTCTTCACTGATTCCTCAAATCAGCAACAACAGTACAGCTATTATATCGTAAAAGCATAGCTGTATCTATAATACACTTGAATGCCATTAAAAAGATTTGTAAAGCAGTGCTATATCACATTTATGCTGCCTGAAATGGCAAAGTGACATTACAGTGTTTGATATCAAGGGGAGCAGTGTTACAGGCTGAGGCGAAGTCATTTACTACAACAGCTTTCTTAGGTCTTGATTTATTTTGGGAAATGAGCTGAGTGGGAGAGCTGACTCGTTCTAGTTCTGCATGATTACACACAATAAACCTGTGCTTGCTAAACAGTTGCGTTCTTTGCAACAACTAAAGCTGAAAGATCCAAAAAGCAAAAATTCTTCAACAGCACATGTAGGGAAGCAGCATGTTAAGAATAACCAGTGTATATGTAAGTATGTACTTTGAGCTTACAGTCTTACGGTCTTAATATTCTAACCACCCTGAAGGTAACTGTAGGAAGGAAACATGAAAAAGACGATTGTCAAAAAACAATCAGAAAACACCCTAACACCCAGAATCCTATGTCTGCATGGAATGTGAACATTACATTGTCATGTCTCAACTCTTACATAATGAATAAGAAGATAGGCTATCTTAAAAAATTTTTTTTTCTGATTCAGCTTTAGCACTGCTTCAAATCATCAGCTGAATAGAGAACTTGAATGAAGAGGAAGTATTTGATAATACAATGTCTGAGTTAAAGCAGTCTGGCATATGTTGGTCTGTCATAAAATGAAAGCCAAAGCTACTCTATCACATCAGAAATAGATGTTTGGAATGAATTGAAAGATTTTTATTTTAACTAGCTGAGAAATGGGGCCCACAGGAGCTTCTGCAGGCAGTGGACTATTAGGTTTTCCTTCAGTCTTTACTCAGGTTAACAAGACATTCATTTAAACTTCTTTCCACAATAATGAAATACTGTTTTATCAATGTTCCTTGAGCAAGCTGAAATAATCAGCATAGATCTGTTAAGGTTTTAGTACCAGTGTCAGAGCTCATATTGAGAATTTACATAAGAATAGATTTTTGAGTTTTCTCTGGTGAATTGTTACCGTTTTTTTTAAAGGTAGAATAAGCAATGGCTTGAACTTCATTTCTGTGCTTTTTTTAAAAGGTCAAATCATATCAATCTCTCCATAATAGTAGAAAATTACAGAAGGATAAAAACTAGGGTGCTTGGTAAAACATCTATTGCATCTAAATTGTGAGCAAAAGAAAAAGGAGCAAATAAAGCTCACTTCCTGTCCTGCAAGAGATTACCAGTCTTAAGGCTGGGAGACTTTACTGACAATTCGCTCTAACTTTTTCTCTTTGAAAGCAATGTGAGCGGAGCAGGAGCCAGCAGAGCTTGTTATTATTCTCCAGATTGCGTGATCCATATGGGGGGACTTCAGCCTCAGAGGAAACTGATTACTTGCATCCTCCTGTGTTCAGTATTTGACCAATGCATTTGAAACAGATTTGTCTTGTTTCCTTTCCAGTCAGGAGGCACAGAAAGGCAGGCTTTCTTCAGCTTTTTCTAAACGTAAGGCGTCCTGAGGGGAATGCTAAGGTGTGGTGGGGTCCTACCAGCTCCCCCAAATCTGCATGCTATGAACCTGTATCTTTTTTTGGCTTGGTGAGCAGTTGTTTGGAGAGAAGAACAGACTTCTTTTAGAGCACTCCGTTTCATCTCTAACGAGAATACTGACAAAATACAGGTGCATTCTTTCCTTTCATCAAGCACTTTACGTTTTGTTTTATTCCGTGCTTCTATATGTTGGTTAGGCCTCCGTACTTTGCTCGGGAGCACACCTCTAAAGAAACAGCAGATGCAGCCTGCCAGGAGGAATTCTGCAGTTTGTGGTGCGGAGGAGTCTTGCCATGGTACAAAAGCCATCTGCTGCATTTCCATGGCAGCTCCTTGACCTGCCATTCTGTGCTACCTCTGTTTACTGTTCGTACAGCAGTCTTATTCTAGTGGTCCCAAGATGGAGCTGGGAGTAGCTGTAGGACAAAAATGACATAGATCTCGCCCATTGCTTCCCTTTTTAACCTGCTCATTTGAACTTGCTCTGAAGAGAGTAACTTCAATTTTTTTCAAACAATCTAAATTCTTGTGACACTTCTGCCCTTACCTGTGCTATGATCATTTCTAGACTTTGTCATAACTAAAACTGTGCCTGAAGCCCAGCTGCTGATCTTCTTTGCTACCCTCACTGCTTCAATGCCATCATCTCTGGCTCATGGAGAGCTGTTTGGTTTCTGGCATGTGCACATCGCTGCTTTTTTCTTCAGGGAAAACAAAACAAAACAAAAAAAGTAGTCTAAAACACACCCACTCCCACACTCCCGTGTCAAGACTGAAGCTTTTCATACCTTGACTAGTGCATTCTCCTCCACTGACCTTCAGTCTGAGCGGTACCAGTCAGTCCAGATCTCAGAAAATGGCAGCTCTTTTTCTCTGGAAGTCTCTTTTTGATCGTTCTTTATTGCACTTGGATGTGTCCCCTTTGGAGCTGACTTGACCCTGTCCTAAGTGAGAACCGCCTCTTCTGGGATGTCTCTCTCAGCTCTGTTGTGCTGAAATGCACAACCTTACTGGATGCTAGTGGGTTTTGTAGGGTTTGGGCACCGACTACCAGTTGTCTTTTTGCCTTGTGTCCTGCGACCTCGGACATTAGAGAAGTCAGGCATGCTCAGTTCTTTGGTCATTTCGGACTTGGGTGGGTCCCGGCTCAGTTCACATCTGAGCTTTTGATTGTGGTTTCTGTTAGCCAACGACTTTCGTTGTTGCTAGCTCAGCTGGACTTCTCTTGTCCGTGTGGCAGGTGGGAAATAAGAAGCGGGCACGTAGCCTGGTGTTGCCTATGAGATCTTAAGGTCGGTGGTGGAACGATGGAGACAAATCTGCAGCTTTCAGCTTGTGCTTCCCATGAGTTCTTGGCTGGCTTGCAATGTAATAAGCTGACATTAAAATACCTGCATATCAGATGCATTGCTAACGTAGCAACATGAAAAATAAATCTGCGTGTAGAACGTGTGGGAAGAAAAGAGGAGGTAAGCTCCAGTGGCTTTCAGAGTGGCTCAGTGCTCCTGTACTTGAATCTTTGGTGGAGAGGTCCACACTACTAATTTGAAAACCGTGGACTGAAACTTGCTGTAGGTTTGTACCAGCAAGATGACAAAACTGATGTACGTTTTCTTTGTCAGCCTTGAGCAGAAGCAGAGATTCTACTTCTTAAATGTACTTGCATTGAAAGTTCTCATGGTTTGGCAAGCCGATGGGCAGAGCCTCTAAGCAACCTTTTGTTTTATGCATGTATTTTTCTGCAGCAGCTTGTGGTAATGTGCCTGACAGCTGTAGCTGATAAATGAAAGCATCTTTGTGTTGTGTGTCCTCCTGTATGTTAATTACGGTACAGACCTTAATTTTGTGTGCAGTTGTAGTGCCTGTGCTTGGCTTGAGTAAACAGGCAAATAAGGATGGAACTAAAGTGATTTTCTCTGCAACATTTTCTTCTCATGTATTTGACTTGCATTTGTGTGTAGAAGGTGTCACGTGAAGTTCCTGTGTGCAGCAAGACTTCAACATGTGGCAGTTCTTGCCTGAGTTTCCAGCCAGGTCTATGTCTCTGCTGACTAGAGCGATGGCAGATGGCAGGATCACAGTGAACTACATTATTTAAAATTCATTCAAGGCTAAAATTCTCCTGCTGCCTGAATTTAGCGTCAAGCATAATTACAACTTCTGTGAAAAATGAGGTTGTTCTGTTTGCCCCAAAAGAAGCAGAAACTATGTTTTCATGAAATGTTTTTACTTAAAAATATGTTCTTGGTGCATGTAATGATCGTTATGTCATTGTTTTGGTGTGTGCTAGAAAGAATAAACCACTGAGCAAAATGCTGTTTTCTCAATGCTTTAATCGATTCACAGAATGGTTGGGGTTGGAAGAGACCTCAAAGACCACCCAGTTCCAACCCCCCTGCCACGGCAGGGACACCTCCCACCAGACCAGGTTGCCCAAAGCCCCATCCAGCCTGGCCTTGAGCACTTCCAGGGATGGGGCATCCACAGCTTCCCTGGGCAGCCTGTTCCAGTGCCTCACCGCCCTCATAGTGAAGAATTTCTTCCTAATGTCTAATCTAAACGCCCCCTCTTTTAGTTTAAAGCCGTTACCCCTGTCTCCTCACTACGCTCCCTGACCGAGTCCCTCCCCAGCTGTCCTCTAGGCCCCCTTTAGGCACGGGAAGGCCGCCAGGAGGTCTCCTCGGAGCCTCCTCTGCTCCGGGCTGAACGCCGTCTCCGCAGGAGCGGTGCTGCGGCCCCCCGAGCATCCCCGCGGCCTCCCCTGGGGCCGCGGAGCTGAGGGCGGCACCGCAGATGGGGCGGCCCGAGCTCCCCGCTCCCCCCGCCGCCTCAGCCGCGGCGCCTGCTGCGCGCTACGGGACCCCCGGGNGGTACTTCACCCGCTGGTACAAGCCAGGTGCGGCGCGGCGGGGCCGCGGCAGGGGGCCGGGGCCGGGGCCGGGGCCGGTGCTGGTGCTTACCCGTGTTTGTGGCCTTTTGCAGACGTGAAGGGGCGGCCGTGCGAGGACTTCTGCGTGCTGCAGCACTCCAACAGGCGAGTGGCGCGGGTGGCCGGGGACGCGGCGCCTCCCCCGGGCGCGGCCCTTGCGCGACGTGCAGGAGCTTGAGCGCGCTTTTTTCCGCCCCGTGTTGCTCGGCAGAAGCAACAGATAATGGCAAAGGGAGCTGCGGCGGCCGCGGGGCCCCCTGCTGAGAGGGCCCCCCGCTCTTAAACGGCCGTCGGTGCTAGCGGAGCAGCGGTTCAGGGCGTTGTTCCGCAGTGGGACTTAGAAGCAGTCTGTTTAGCTTGGGTTCCGGGAGATTAACGGGCTCTGCTTATACCTGCAGCTTTTTCTGTTGTCCGGCTTGCTTTTAGTTGTGCTTTCGCGCACGATAAAGGCGGGGGGTGGAAGCCCGCGGCGCTGCTGTTGTGACCGCGGCGGGGCTTCCGTGCCGCCCGGTACGGAAAAAGGCAGCGCTCGTCCTTCCCTCTTCGTGTGTCTCGCGTCTGAAGGGAGGGGAGGTGCAGGCGCCTCTGTTGTTCCCTGTGGGCTGCCTGCTTCTAGCACGGCTTGGAAGTGACAGCGAGGGAGAGCTTGGCACCGGTCAGAACCGCCCCTTCGGTGGAGCTGTCGGAACCGTCTCTGCTGCTGTTTCATTTAGGTCGCTTTCCACTGCTTTGGAAACTGAAACCCGAGTACCTGGGAGTAGAAGGCCTGACAGCAACAGCAGGAGAGGATGCGCTCACGCTTACACTACGTGCACAGTTATCAGTCTCAGCTGCCTAACACAAAAACCTTTCTGTCGACTACAATTTAAGTGCTGTTGATGCAGGGGAAAGGAAACAAATAAGTAAACGCTTGTTCAAATGTCTATAAAGATTATTTTGTTGTTTTGAATTCTAAAATACCAGGGCCCTTGACTTCTATAGCAGCTCTGGCTAGGTGCTCTGTAAAATATGTTGTTTGCCATTATTATATGTGGGGCTGTGGCTCAGTTCGATGCTTCTTAACATTGCAAAAATCTCTTGTGAATTGTCTTGTGAGGCCTCAGCGCTAATGGTTAGATGGCAGCCCCCAAATCACCTTCCCCTTAGAAAGAAGCTGGGCTCAAAAGGAAGTAGCTTTTCGGGTACCTCAGAGCCGTTAAGCGTCTCGGTAAAGCTGTAGCGCTCGGGGCGTGCTGAAGGTGTTCACCGGCATCCAGCTCCCTCGCGTGGGCAGCTGCACAGCCAGAACTCGCAGCGAGATGCGGCAGTGCAGGGAGATCCGCGTCTGCAGCGACAGGTCTGGTCCGTGCCCCTGCCTTCTCGCAGTTACTGCTGCTTCCGTGAGTTCTCAACTCAGGTCCTTGCTTTATGTGGTTCTTAAACAAAAGCATAATTTCGTATCTGTTTGTGTTTTGCCAGTTCTGGGCTTTGTGTTTGTGCATTAAGCATGGGTCTAAAGTAGGGATGAAGTTAGGCCTAATCTCTGCAGCTCGGTTTGTCTTAAGCTCTTCGGTTTTGTGACAAGAAATAATCCACCTTCAGAAAAAGATGGAATGCGAGCAGCAGGTTAGCTAAAGCCCAGGTCACAGAAGGATGCATCTGCTGTAGCTGCTGACCGCTGACCGCCCTCAGATTCACGTTTGGCTGCTCTGAGAAACACTGCCTTCTGTTAACGTTTTCCTTCAAAAGCATACTGTGCTCTTCCTGATCTTCTCAAAGTAGCTACTTCAGCTGTCACAAGCGAATCAAGTATGCTCATGTGGGGTGCAACGTTGGCTAAAACAGCTCCAGTTTATTTAAAAGCTGTGGTTCTGTGTAATTACAAAGTTTACCATTCTTGATGACCCAGCCCTGTATCTCAAAATAAAGCATCTTCTGTGTGGGTTGCTTTAGGTCAGAGTTCAGTTTTCATTCAGTTTGGTACAGCAGACTTCAAGTAAGATGCCCTGAAGAAAGTGAGTCCAATTTGATCCAACAGCTGATGTTTTTCTAAGTAAGTAGGAAACTAAAATTTCTCTTATCCACAGGCAATAATTACCATAATTTCTCCATCACTGCCTCAGGTAAATAGTTCTCTAGGTTACACAGCTCAACCCCCATGCGGTCACTGGGCCTGCTGGGTGCCTGTTCTGTGACTCGGCTGCAGTAAGCTGAACTGTCAGTCAGCTTAACTTTCCCACTGATCTAGAGAGGGACTAAACTTCCACTATATATTGTGGAAGATTGAGCACCCAACAGTGAAAACCTTGCTAGCATTTTAGACTAGAAGCCCAAGTGAAGGCATCAGTGTCGGCTTTAAATCCTACCAATACTGGCAGAGAAGGTAGCGGAGCCTGCTTAGAGGATGTAATGGCATGGCTTTTCACAACTACAGCACGATAATTATAACTCTTGTTGCAGAATCTGTGTCATCACCTTGGCAGAAGCCCACCCTCTTCTTCAAAATGGAAAAACAATTAAAAGTATTAATTACCAAATCAGTCCCAACTGTAGCAGACTTCAGAATAAGGTCTCTGGGAAGTCAAAAAGGGTATGGCTTTTTGATTTAGTTAACTTTCACTTTAATCTCTCAAACCACCTGAGACTTTGTCCTTTCTAGAACTGAAACTTAGCAAGTTACCTTTGCATTTTATTTTAAGCCCCTCCATAGTTCAATAATTTAGACTCTCAAGAGAGAGAGTCCCAGCCAGGGTGTTACAGTGATCCTAAAGCACTGGTGGTTTCCAGTGTTGCTCAAACCAATGCAAACGGTCTTTTAAGTCATTTTGTCATTGTATATAGAGGGACTTAAACATCCCTTAGTAGATTAAAAACTTTTTACTAAGATGCCAGGGACTTGGAGACTACTGTTTTTGTCAAATAGACCAGGACAGCAGATGGACTAGTTCAGTTTTTCATGGTGGATTTTCAAATGTGTAGTTAAACCTGATTATGTTAAAGTTAACTGAGCTATGTTTTTCTCCTCTTTTTGTTTATTCTAATCTCACTAAACTACAAGTCTGTTATTCCATAAGAACCAGTTATGAGTAAATTTTGTAAGCTCTTACAAACTTCTATTCCATTTGTGCTCATAAAATGGTCATTTTCTCTTCTGTAGGGAAGCATAACTATGTAACTTGTTACAGGTACCTGTAACTATCACACTTTCTTGCTTTGTTCGGAAGCTTACAAACTTATTATGTTGCTGACGATACTTTAAAAAGACCTGTGTAATTAAAAGTATGTATACATTTTTTTTTTTTCTAAATGCAGGGAGCTCAATTTTTAACCGAACTTGCCCCACTATGCAGGATATCCTCAACTGATGGAGAAGAATACACCATTTATAGGTAAGGATTTTTTTCCCCTCACAGCCTGACATACTGTGCACTTTCACTTAACCTGAATACTTTTGCAGTTGTATACGAGGGCGACTGATAGAAGTGAATGAAAACATTCTTAGCAATCCAGCTATTTTGCAAGAAAAGGTAAGAAACGTTCTTGCTTTTTATTTTCTAAACTTTATTTTACTACTAACTTCAGTCTTGCTTTTTAGCCATCAACTGAGGGATACATTGCAGTGGTTCTACCCAAATTTGAAGAGAGCAAGAGTATAACTCAAGGACTTCTGACACAGAAGGAGTATGAGGAAGTTTTGTTAAAACGTCATAATTCTTCTTCAAGAAGTTAATTATACAGGCATCATCTGTATTTGATACTAAATAAGCTACTTGTACACTGTAACTTTCACGGTGTTGAAAGGCCTGCATGGCTATTTTTAAAAGTGGAACTTAAAACATTTGCTTCATACAAGAATAAAAAAGTCCAAATAGTTTGCGTATGAAAATTTGCTTTCTCTTTCTCCCAACTCTCGTACTACAACGAGCTTTTAAATAAGCACAGATTGGTATTTTGGAGAGTATTCATTCCACAGGCTTCTTTGCTTCTTCCTGGTGCAAGCGTAATACATACAGAAAAATCACATAATTTAGCTATCATGTAATTTAGCTAAACTAATACAACATGGAGTTTGATAAAGGTGAATTGAAAATAAAATGCAACAGCAGCCTGTGTACAAACAGCAGATAAACTTGAAAACAAGTATTTCACACCAGGTTATGTTTTCATAGCATCCTGAAGTCAAATAATGCCCTTTCTACAGAAGTTTGTCATAATCAGTATCTATTTACTTCAAATTTAAATGCTATAATTTAAAGTCTACATAACACTTCAGTGGTTCCACATGCAATTCAAATTCTACTCAATACGTTTTATTCAAAAAAGGAAGCAACAACAGCTATCTACAAATAAAGATAGTAAAAGAAAAAGGTATTGAGTTGAGAGTATTAATCACTTAGGAAAAATGAATCACTTTGGAAAAATGAATCATGTCAACAAAATTAAGATTCAGGGTCAAGCTATTGCAAGTGTTTTTTCCTAGGACTACACTTCATTGCAGGTATAACTCAAAACTAAGGTAATGTTTCAGTGCTTTAGGCCACAGCTTTTCAGACTATAGTCCTGATTGGGCTTTATAAAGTCATAGACTGAAACAGGCCACAGATGAGTTTACAGACTTCAACAGCAGTGTTCCATATAGCACACTCAGCACAAGGTTCTTTACGTGAAATGTCTGTTAGCAGCATCTTTGGGTTGAAACATCTATTAAGACATTTGTAAGCATTAATTACAAAACCAGTATCAATAGTGAGCATAGGAAATCCATTCACATTATAAAAATACATAATGATTACACAAGTTGGTGCTGTAATTGTTAAGTAGTGGGACATCTATTAGATGTGACGAAGGTCAACAGCTTTAATTCAAATTAACCTGGTTTGACTTTCCACAAACGAAAGCAATATTGAAACTTCAGCAACTGTTATTTTCTCATGGAGTTCCTGCATTTCTAGGTGCTGTTATTACTTGCTCTCTAAAAACGTCATGTTGGTTACATGATTTTCCAAAGACTTGATGCCAAATGTCTCAGCTCTCCTTTCTGGAGTGTGTGCATTTGTACCAGTTCGCATTCTGTCTCCTCTCCATGGTGGAGCAGGTTTAAGATAACCGTTTCCTGCTTTATTCTGTATGCAAAGAAGATTTATTTAAACAAACAAACAAACACACACACACCAACTTTAAAATACTGCAGATTAATCAAGTACTCACCTTTCTCATTAATTTGCTGCAAAGTGGAAGAAGTTGACATAACAGAGCCATCACATTCCTTGTTTTCTGAATACATGCATCAACCTAAACAAGTACAGTAGAGTAAGACCACTGATTACTTTTGTTAGGCAACTGTTTAATACATGAGATGATAATCTATTTCAAGCTTGAGTGGATAATATTTGTCCCTCATAAATATCTCTCTTCTAATCAGAAGGTTTTGCCTAGTCTTTTTGAATTTCTCTCTCCATAGTGGTCATAAAGCAACAGAATCCCTTCTGTTAAACCAAGACTTGGGCTGGGAAGCAGAAGAGAATGATAAATATCTCAGGAGAAGGAACTAAAATAATATAACATTAGAGTAATATATGTGTCTCAGAAAGCAGCTTTTATCATTTAAGTCTGGTTCATCACAATTCTTCATGCTTCTTTTTTTTTTTTTGAAACACATCCTGTCAGCAGTGCATCACATAAGCCTTACCTTTATGTGTGTTATGCTAAAAGTTAATTAAATCTTGAAGCATTGGAATTTAGGCCTTAAGTATAACACTCAGCACAGGTGACAAGTTTGGGCTGTCCAGAAACATTAATTTGATAGCACTTTAGCACTACCTAGCTATAAAGAGTCTGGAGTTCCCATTTAGTTTAGCTAGAGAGTGTAAAACAAACCAAGCAGTAGCCCTCAGGTGCTCAGTGTGGTTTTGATTAGCTTGGATGGTCTAGCTGGTTTCAGAACTCAGGTGTCCCTCCTACAAAATTGAAACATCTCTTACATAGCTAATTGGAAACAAGCATCCAGGTGTGCAGAAAAACAGATCATACCGCTGTTCTTCAACAAGCCTGACCTCAGCGCACCACTAAAGTTTGTAGATCTACTTATCATGGTAGCAATGCAGAAACTTCTATGGCAGCTGTGTACAAGTTTACATATAACAAATGAGTAGTAGCAGAATAAACTGGGCAGTCTAGGGTAGACTCTCAGCCTTCTGAGAAGCAAGCATGTATTTCAGTAATAGAGTCTTTGGGGTTTGGAATTTGTTATGTGTATGTAAATCATCAATAACGAGAATAACAATAATTATTACAGTGATGGTAATACAAATTGCCTTCATTAATACTTTACCTACAGTTCATACTTCTCCAAATAAAGTTCTCTGGGTTACAGTAAGATAAATACCATCTCATATTATTTAGGTGAGAATTCTCAGTTGCACCATGATAAAATTCCAGTACCTCTATTTATCTAGTGGGTAAGCTGAGGGAGATGTTGACAAGTTTTTTGAAAAAAGTTCTCAGCAGTAAAAAGCAACATATTGGAAGCCTAGGATATCTTTCCACTTTTTTTTTTTTTTAAAAAAAGAGCAATCCGTGAACATCAATGTCTTGGGAGACATTTCTGTAAACTCTTTACTAACAGTAAAATCCAAAACCCAAATGGTAATTTCAGTATTTTTAGCAACAGGAAGGAAAAAAATCATTCTATTTGTTATACTGATTCTTAGACTCTATAAGTTGATAAGCTACTGGTAGGGGAACTATTCCTTAAAACATTAATATTAATGATATGTCTGTGGCCACTGGGCCAGTTATAAAAAATCCAGATATCCATGTTCCCTTAACAAAATAGTCATATAAGCCTGAAGAGTGATACTACCCAAACTATCCACCTGCAGGCTTTCATGTTTGCTGGGTGCCAATGTATCATATTTTGCCTCCTTTCAAACTCTCAGCATGAATGAAGGGGTCAGGATAACCTTCACTGAAGCCCTCCTCTGCTAGTGAAAAGAAAAGAGTCCAGAAAACAGTTGCACCTGTGCTGAAGAACATCCTTTCCTAACACAAGATACTGCAGTAAATGGCTTGGGTTACATCTACCAGTGAGACAATGGACAAAAGATTTTCATCAAGAGAAACCGTTCTTACTGTTTGTCCTCTATACTATGCACATCAGCTTCTCAAAACACGTTAAGTGCAAAATAATACTTCAGAGTTAAATTCATCTTCTACATAAGGAACAGCAACAATGACGTACTGCATAGCAGAAAAGCTTAAAATGCTTCCGCAATGTTATAAAATTTTGTACTTGTTAACTTTTATGGACCTCTGTCCATCGAAGAAATTCAGCTGTCATTAACTGTTTCATGTTTTATCAGGAGCATAAATTAGTAAGTTACCCTATTTCAGAACAAGTTAGGTTTTATTTTCAGAGATATATATACAATTTTTTATTTTACCTTTGTAAATGTAGCACTTTTACCCTGAACAGAAGCTTTTGCTGTTATTTGGAGCTGCTTGCACATAGGGATCAGTTTTTCAGCTTCCAACAGAAGCAAAGGTTTGTACTCATCGTGTACCTGAAACATGTTTCAGGAAGACAAAACCACTCTGTGTTAGGCAGTCCAATATTAAGTTAATGGAGAAGACAAAACAACCAGCCTTTAAGCAGTATCATTGAAGTCATAAGCTGAATGTCTGTTTTAGTTGTCATACATCACCTGATCACAAAAGGCTTGAAGAGCTGAAGCAAGCTTCATGCCTTCTGTAGCAAAAATCTGAAAGTGGAAAAAGCGTGTAAAAAAATAATGAACCACCATGAAAGCGGAAGCTCTTTTTCCCTTTTGTTTTAATAAATAGTGTACTTAAAAGGGTAACAGGAAATATTTGTGAGAGTTGCATACATTTGTAATTAACAAGATTGCAGTGACTTCTGAAGTAAAAACCTACACTACAAATTGCCATTCTCCCAGATAAGCAAAGTTTAAAGGTTTTCCCTTTACATATGAAAAAAAACCAACAACCTGATATCCAATTATTTTTTGTACTGGAGCAACTCACATAAGTTTTGTGGGTAGATGACACCCTGCCATGTTTGCTTGCTGTCCTAACACAGGTAACCAGTCTGTTAAACATACACACGTATCTTGGAAATGTCACGCTACGTTCCTTCTTTTGGCCCCTTGTCTTTTATCTGTATTATTCATATTTTTACGTCTTCTTCCTTTCCCAATAGAATACTGCTGCTCCAACTAGGATGGAGTATCTGTTAACACCATCAGGGACTAAACTAAGTGACACAATGAAGAAAACTATCACACTGAAGGTCACTATATTTCCCATTCCTAACTGGAATCTCAGTTTAAATAATGTTGTCTTAATTAAGCTCCTACCAGAACACTGGAATGTTAGCTTTCAGAAAGTACCAGACTTAGGCTGCTTAAAAACTACAGTAGCCAGTCAATTTCTGATACATTCTACTCGTGTAAGGAATCAAAGAGTTAAAAAGTTACATGTTGTTCTTCATTTAGAATCCCTAACTCCTTCTTTGTTAAAAATGTGTTACCTCTGCTTGATGAAATAAATCTTGAGTAGTTTTCAGAAGTCCTTCTCCTCTGTGGGAAACAATGAAAACAGAATATATGCCATGTATACACTGCAGAATATTTTGCCTGCTACTTGCACAATTTATAGCCTCTCTCTCCCTCTCTCTCTCTCTCTCTCACACACACACACACACACACACTGGGTTGGGGGGGAGGATGGGGGAGATTGGTATCTGTAATACCAAAAGGCAGGATGTGATCCCTAAATCCTTGTAGGAAAGTTTGTATTTTACCTATCCTCTTGATACACCTCTTAACATGCTTCATGTAACTATTACAAATAAATAAATAAATAAATACTTGGCATCATAAATGTAATAAAGCACCTCTGCCTAGGTATTTAAAAAGCAACAGTCAAAGCTCTTTCATTAATATAAACCTGCATGCTGCAGTAGCAATACATTTTCAGTAGCTAGCATTCTAACATGTTCCTTCCATTCTATTTGAAAAGAAGCATACACTGATACATTCTTTGATGCGTAGACTCTGGAAAGGAATCTTATTTAATTTATTGGTTAGAAAAAGAGGCTGTGTGCTTAGCTTCCCCCTGTGCCAGTAACTAAGCCTCTGTTTTCCTCTAGAGTGAAGTATTTCTGCAAAACACAGAAGGACCTGAAATTTACAGGAATGAAAAAGGGTATGCTAAAATCTTATCAACTACAGAATATAACTAACTGTTGAAAGTAGAAAATCTACCAGTAAAGACAGTGAAGTACTAATATTCAATTTCTCATAGTTAAGAGAAGTGACTAAGTTGTATTTGAATAGTGACAGCATGATGCTTAAAAATGAACACATGAGGGCGTAGAATGAATAGCGGACTGCAGACAATTAAGTCATAAAACTCGGTAACACCCGCAGTGCTTTTACAAAAAAAAAAAAAAAAAAAAAATAACTCA
>VXAL01008339.1:2763-14821 GCA_013399475.1 Chauna torquata | reverse complement strand
GGTAGAGTCACCGACCCTCGCGGTGTTCAAGAAGTGCCTGGACAAGGTGCTACAAGATGTGATTTAGTAGCTTAGTGGGTAGTATTGGTTGTAGGATGACAGTTGGACTAGATGATCTTGAAGGTCCTTTCCAACCTTGTGATTCTGTGATTCTGTCATGCCACTTCTCTTTCTCATCTCCTAATTTTTAAACATTCTGAATCTTATCAATATCTACCCAGATTACACACTGTAATTCTGCCTATGTATTAAAAATGGGACAAGCGGACCTCATATCACAAGATTTAGAAAAAAGTGTATGAATTGATCCTAATTGTCGTTTAAGTTTGACTATAATTGTATATATTGCAGTTTGAGAAATACTGGTTTTAAGGCAGAGTCTTAAAAGAAGAAACAAACACAAAGCCAAACTAAATTCCTATTTAAATACAAACTTTAGGCTACAAGGTATGGCAAAAATTTAAGCTGAGTGAAGGGTATTCAAGAAAACTAGCGCATGTAAGTTTCTCTATCCACAAATAACTAAAGAAACCTCAAAATGTTTGTCAAATTTGTAGCTTTCTCCATTCTAGCGTTCATTCACACTATTTGAATAGGAGAATTGGTTAAAAAAAAAAAAAATCACAGGAGCAGTTACCACTCAGCTTTTGAAACATGATTTTGACATCTAATACTACAGCGAAAAATATACCCATGCATTAAGCATACATGTGAATCATCACTACTGCTGTGTCCTCAACTAGGTTGCCGTGGTCTAGGATGCCATTCATAACCAGCAAGCAACACTGCTGCAGTTAAAGATGTAACAAAAAAGGTAAACTAATTAGATCTACAGGAACAGTGTGGTGTCTGTGGAGGGACAGCTTGGGCATTAGCCATGGACAGCGGACCAACTCCCCCAAGTCTATGCATATTGCAAAATTCAAAAGACAACCTTTCAGAAGACAGCAAAGCAGAACTGTTTAAATCTTGGGAACAAAGTTTTTATTCAAAGTATTTTTAAAAGGCGTATGAACCAATATGTAGGAATATCACTGAAAACGTCTCTTCAAATTTTGGCTGAAGTTCAGAAGCCATGTAGCTTAGTCAAACAGAACAAAATGACAGGGACAAAAACCCTACCAAGCCACCAAACCAGTCTATTTTCCAGTATTTAGCTCCATAACTGTGAAATTCACCCATGTTCACACAGCCAAAGATTATATTCTATTTAAATCTGCAGCTTGGATTTATAATGGATGACCTTTTCTCTTACCCTTTTCATTAAGGGTCAGAAGTAAAATATTGTGTTTGAAGTTACAGAATTGCACAACAGAAAACATGGAGACAGGTGATTATTTCACACCCAAATTCCTCAACACTACAGGTGAAGGAGAGAAAGCAAGGAGAGAAAGAAACAAGCTAGAGCTAACTGTACGCCTTCTGAGATCATTCTTCCCCTTTCTCCTCCCAGTGAAAAGATTCAGTAAGTAACAAGTGAATCAAATGACTGATTACAAGGTTTAGAAGGTTTCCTAACATAGAGATGCTGTCAGAAACAATGTAATATCAACTACAGTCAGCTAAGGATATTAATTGCCTCACAACTAAACCTAGCCATTGCTTTTTTCTCTCCATTATAAACATTTAAGATCAAATAGGGAAACAAGAACCCATTATTTGAAGAGCCTATGATGTGTTTAACCATGTCCGCTTGTTCAAAATAGGTCAATTCAGACAACAATACAAAAAAAAAAAAAAAAAAAGCCAGAGTACCAAGACTTATTTTACAGTATGTCAGTACGTTGCAGTGTATTCGTAGCATTTTAATAGTGACAACACATTTATTGTTCTACAGCATAAGAGTCAAGTATGTGGTGCAAAATGTCACATTAATAAACAGGAATTAAAGCTCACCTATAAGTTTGGTGATTAAAGCATATTATGTGACTAGTTACCCTAGTTTTCAGTATGTTTGTTATTCAGTTAATAAATTTACAAAGTTTGGTATTTTACTATCAGCCATCCAGTCAAGATGCATGTTACCAAGATATTGCTATGTCCTCATCAAATGTAATGTGGAAAGAGGTCAATTAGTTAACAGTACATATAATGTAAATTAAACAGTCCCAAGAGCAACTTACCCCTGGTCTGGGCAGTGATAGGTAGACACGCTTCTCTCCTAAGAAGAACACACATTTACACCAAAATTTGTATGCAGATTTTAATTAATGCAACCACATGCCTTATTTCATCCTTTCTCAAGTCACAGTACTAAATGTAAAAGCAAATTACTTACCGGTAACTCCCCCTCTTTGAATAGTGTAGAGGACTGGCACTTTATCTTGTGCTTCCAGAGACAGACAAGCTACGAACTTCTTACTGTTTAGATTTTAGCTCTTAGTAACTGGCACCTAAGCATTTGAACAGCTTCACTCCTTAACATTTCTAGTCCCCAGCATGCAATCCTGAGTAAAGAAACTCTCTCCAATGACTGAGTACATGCACTCATGTTGTTGCCAAATACAGAACATACTGTGGTAGTTCCATGTAAGGCTTTTCTTGGACTTGGATGGTATAAAATTTGGAGTAGACAAAGCCACTAGTAAGAGAAATCTAAGACAGTTTTTTTCTTTTCTTTTTTTAAAGTAACAACAACAAAACCCCCATGTTGTACTGTACTATATATATCCCATGTGCACTGTATTTTATAAAGAAAAAAAAGTTCTGTAGCATTTTACACACTTACTGAATTATTTCTTATATCCCCAGGATTCTCAGTTATTCCAAGTCCAAGCAAAACAAATTGAGAAAAAAAAAAATCCTTTTAGGTGTTAACTAAAAGTGGAAAATAAGACTTTATTGGCAGGAGGAAACAGTGTCAGGACTAATAGTCTATGATTAGAGCTCCAGTTACCAAACAATTTAAATATCAATGAAGACTGGCATTTATTACAATAGATTGAGGAAAGTCTGCTAAATAAAAATAAGTAAACAAATAAAATCCTTAGAGTTAGTGAAAAATGGATGTGGCCTGAAGAAACACAGGACTAAGATAAATGGATATTGGTAACACGTTTGCATGGAGATAATGCAGCTGGACAACCAACAAAATCCCCCTATGATTGTTATTTCTTCCTCTTGTATCAGCTCCTAAAGAAATTCCGCTCTGAGTGCTCAGAAGACAGTTCTGTTATGCATTTATGACTTTTTGAAATTACGCTCTTTATCTCCTGACACCACAGAAAGATCGTGAGCTCCATGTCTAGGCAACTGACTTTCAAAAAACAAATTTCAGCAAATTGACAAGTATCCCTCAACCCACTTCATAAGTATGGGAAATTGAATCCTTCCCTTCTGAGATCACCTCTTTCCTCCTTATCCAGTTTTACAAAAGGGTAAGCTATCAGGGCACAAGATGCCTTTCTTCTCGGAATGCAGAGATATTCAGATATTCAGAATTATTCAGATATTCATTGTCTACACATGCATCCAAGCACATCAGATTTCTCAATAAAGACTGACAAAAATAATGAGAAGGGATGTACCACGTCTTCTGTATCAACACATCAGCTAAGGGGATGTAAGAAAACACGTAAGAAGTACTAAAAAACAAAAGCTAACTCAAGTTTAAAATGCTATAGCATAAAACAAAAAAAACCCTCCTTAGTGCTTTGTAAAAACCTATTGTACCTTGTTCAAAAGAAAAAAAAGTTCAAAAACCCAGAAAGCTTTGACATAGCAAATGGAATAAATGGAATAGAAATGCATACTGACAGGACATACACAAAAAAGAAGTGAGCATTCAGAATTACGGCAACCAAACTGAAAGAAGTGGTAAACAGGGAAGAAGAAGGAAAAAAAAAAAAAAAAGCTTTTGCTCTTCTATCAATTCCCACTATTTGGCTTTGGAAGATGGAATTGCTGACCATATTGAGAAAGAGGAAGGATCTTACTATTTATTTCTTGGAATGTTTATTAAAACCCACCCCCACCCTCAGTGGACCCATAGATACCAGTCCTTTCAGAAGCACAGATCAACTCAAGCTAGAGATAATCCTCCTTCATCAGAAAACACAACAGTGTCAGCACAGAACTTATATTTGATTTCATTAACAAAATACACATTTTTTTCAAGGTATTTAATTTTCATATTTTAGAAGTCAGATCTAGGCTAAAATACTAAATGGCTTTCAACTATATTACGATCTTCCTTTCATTTATTCCCGTCTGCCTTTGTTTTCCCTATTGAGTTTTCTGTAATGTGTTTTTACGTTTTTATTTTTTAATTCAATTCTATTATTTCATCCTCTTTATCTTCCAGTCTTCCACTTTCTTGTAGTTCTAGCCATGTGTTTCCATCCAAAATTTCTGAATTTCAACTTCTAAATCTTACTTTTGACCTCATTTCTTATCTGTGAGTAGGATGGCTACATCCCTACTTCACCTGTCTTTCTAGAACTCTAATTTCTGAATTCTAAAATTAGGATCTGTATCCCCTGTTCACCAACTATGGCCTTCCCAAATCCTAATGGTCATTTAACTCCTCTCAAATCAAGTGAGCAAAACAAAAGGAGGACAGAAAAGGAAGTTATCTTCAGAAATCATTCTCACACTTACGGCCAAGTTACAAGGAAACAATCAGGGCACTATTCACGTTCTTATTCAACATGTTGAAACCAAAATTTAAAATGGGGAAAAAACTGACTCGTACACTGGCTGACACACAACAGATTGGCTCAATGAAAGATACTTTCATTAGGTGATTCAAAGTGCAAGAACCTCAAATTTAACTATCTAGCCTAAACTAGTTATTCTCAGCTTTCCGTATAGTCAGTGGAGAGAAAACAGCCGCCTCCACTGGCTGAGCCAAATCACCCGGTTTACACGAACTACCCTCTAGAGCTGCCCATCATTAGTCTGAGCTACGGGCAGACTGAGGTACACAACCTTTCAAAGACTAACGCTGTGCAGAACGGGCCTCCTCACCGTTGGATTAAATGGTGTTTTGGGATTAAGCAAAAGAAGTTCAACTCTACTTCACTCAGCAGCTCTGCACAGCATAAAGAGATTTTCAAAATATATGTCAGGGATACTTGGCAGTGCTGCGCTCCCCCCTCCCCACCCCAAAACGTACCCACTTGTTTAGACATTTTCTGTGTGGTTCTGAATGGAATTGAATAAAAATATGGCTTCATTTCCAAGCTAAATTTGGCTCTCTATCCATGTGAATTTTGAACCTTAGTATGAGAAATACCTAGTTTGCTGGTATGAAAGAAACACTGGATATGGAGTTATGTAATTGCTTGTTAAAAAAAAAAAATTAAACAATGAGAATCTACTGTAATAATAAAAATGCTTACTTTATTAGATGTGTCCAGCACATTTAATCACCATTCAATTTTTTGCCTTAAACTGTATTCTGTACTCTCTAACAAAGCCAAACATTTAAATTGGTGATACAAAAATACAAGTTCTTAAACGAAGGAGAAAAAAATATATATATACATCTTCTTACTGTAATTCTATCTTTTGTTTCACACAATCACAATTCTACTAGAAGTAAAGCACTTGTTACATTTTAATGTAAAATAAAGATACTTTTTACCAACCTCAACATTAAGACAACTAGCATGAGTTACAAAAAGAATAAGTAAAATCTTATAAAATGTTGTGAAACTCCATTGTGTTTGGAGGCAAGAATGGCATTCACAAAACTGTTATAATCTCTTAGCAAACAAATATTTTAGCTTAATTTATTAACTGGGTTATCTGTAGTGTTTTCTAGGAGAAAAAAAAATGTAGAAAGTGGTGAGGCAACTTTAGGGTATTTTTTGGAAGCAAAAAGGTGGGGGCATTTGGGTGGGGCTTTTTTTCCACCATTTGACAAGAGTCATGCTGAAGTCCAACAGGAGAAAACAAGCAAAGAAAAAGATTAATGCACAATACAAAGGAAAATTTTGTAGAAGACCAGTAGATACAGGAGACCAAAATTATTTCCAAGGCAATAACTGACAGTTAATATAAAACAATCCAGATTCACAGAGAGAAATCCCTTACTAGGCTGGGCCATGCAACAAGGAAAAATGGAGACAAGATTTCTTAAGCATCTTTTTGGCGATACGACACCCAGTTGCATCTAAGGCAATACAAAGTATACAAGGTATGCTTATTACCTTACCAAAGGTGGTATCAGAACACTTTTTGCTTAGGAAACAAGAGACACTAACTAAAACAGACTTATCTGCCTACGCCAAACAGGAAAAATGCTCTCTTCACTGCACTCAGGCCCACATACACTATACTCTCTAACATGCTCAGCAACACCTACCCATCCTCTTCTCTCTCCTTCCAGCAACAATATTAGGGAAGCCTTGTGAAATGATGTTTTGAAGAAATTGGAAAATATCCATTTGGGGAAAATGTCTGTTATCTGCTGTCAACATCCACAAGAAAACAGAAAATTACTAACTACAGGAGATGCTGGGAATATGCCACAACACTTCAAAAACTATTTGTTTGGAGAGCCAAGTATATGCTTTGCTGTGGCTGCATGGTTCTTGTCCTAATATTTTTAACTACAGTAATATTTATATGTATACACACACATACAGATATATAGAAAGGTTATCATTCAACTCTGCTAGACCATTGCATGAATATGTGAAAAATAAATAACTGCATAATCAGCCCTGCAAATTCCAAATTTATTGCAATACATTAATATTAGAATAATACTGTATTTTTAATTGCATTATATAAAATTTAATGCTATGTTTAGAGAAAGTTAGTATGCCCTTGGCTCCCAAAACAAAACAAAAAAGACACTGAAAGTTAAGAGGCCCATAAACAGAATCTCTGATCTAACAGATTGCTACACATTTTTATATAGCATTCCCGACTAAGGTGGAAGAACAAGTAAGATAACAATCACATATTTCTCACATTCCTAATAATGCGTGCTACCCACAGTTACTGTAAATCCACTCAGAATTTCACTATATGTTTTCCTATTACAAGTCTTCAGGCTAAGACACACATTCATCTAGCAGCCAGCAGCAACAATTTAAGTTATCACTGCCCTGTGGTTGCTTGCTTACTGTCCTCACAACAAATTGGCAGAAAAGAAGTACTTGCATTAAAATATGATCACGTACAGAAAGTTAAACTGCCAAAATAAACACTAATAATGAAAAAAAGTCTCACGTTAATAGCAAGATGAAGTACTATATCATTGATAAAGTGTCACCTAACCTGAATAAGGATTTACTTTTTTCTGTATCATAGGTACAAAAACCTGAAGTCCCTGTATTTAACTAAATCTGAACTTTTTAACCTGAGTGATTTTCTTAAAAATACAAGACATCCAGTATTATTATATATTACATTCTATCTGTATGCAATTATACTTTAAAGGCTGAAACAAACACACAGTTGCGAGAAGTACAATGTCAGGCTACAATAAAGACATCACCTGAAAAAAAAATATGTTGGATAAAAATGAAAAATAAAATAGCTTCCATTTTTTAAGAGAACCTATGCTAAAAGTAAACACATCTGTTTCATAAGATTCCAGTGTTCTCTTCTACATGTTGTACAAATACCAATAAACTTACCAACCAGAGAAAATATCCCAAGATTGTGCAGAGTCATCAGAGATTCCATCCAGGAGAAAGGACAGCAGTTTAAAAATCAAATAACTACATTCACTACATTACGAAGTAAATACAATGCAAACTGACAGCATAGAATATATATGCATATATTTTATCCAGAAATACAGGAAATGAATTAAACATGCCACACAATTAAGTTTTATCTTGATTGTCATGAATTAACATGTCCTAGTCAAACCAAAAGGTAAGATAAAAGCCCTACACCTTTATCATTTGGGCACCACTGGCAAAGAGTGGTGTTGAATACTTTTGAGTACTTTTAAAAGTTCCACTTGATTTTGCTGAAACTAATCACAGTGCAGGAAGTTAAACATACTTAATTTTACACATACCAGGCCTTTAAATTTCTGGCTATGTTTTTCTTTGGAAAAGAAAAAAGAATCCAATAAGCACCCTAGTTTGACATCTGTACAAAATTAAGATATTTCTATATTACCATCTAGATTTCACATTGCTATATGGGATATGGGACTGTTTATTGTGCTCTTCTCTTAAGAGAGAAGTACTTCTTAAATCACAGCTAAAATTCTTAGGCTACGTTTGTTTTGGAAACTACATTTTTCTATTTGTATGTAGCATTCTTACCTCTTCTTCCTTCGAACACATCATTGATTTCTCTTAACAACATAGACATGTCACTCAGTTGAGACTCCCAGGCCTCACAGAACACCTCAAGATTTTCTTTTGCAATCTTGCTAGATGGATGTAATGCCAATGTTTCTGCTGCAGAAACAATCTGGACAGAGAACAAAATATTTGTTATTGGAAGACATCCTGGTAAATAGTCTTGCACATGAATTCACAAATGCCTTCACAGGCAAAACATGAAACTTAAACTGTTACTATTATGTCTTTGTAGTGTATTGAACTGACACTTGCAGGTTTGATGATCTTCCTTTTGAATTCTTTTAGCTAACACCCAACACCAAATTGTAACTCTTTCTTAGAGCTACTTTGAACAGTTCAACATGAGGTCTCCAAAGAATTCATGCAAGCAATTTTTATTTATGTCCAGTTGAAGTGGCCAGATAAAAGCTAAGCATACCTGTGGGCCAGTGACCTGAAAGGTATCTTCTGCGTGTATGCACGTAATCTCAAGGGGCTCAGTTCCAGAAACATGCCTCAACAAGCGACACATCTAAATATATACATATATAAAGATTAAAGAATGGTAAAAATATGCTTTCATTAGTAATGAGAAAAGGCACACATGCATGCACACATGCACACACACACACGTGCGCACACAAAATTATTGATAGTCCTTTCAGAAACTTACAGGGGACTGTACAGCTTGGTGTTTCTCAGGGACCATTTACAATAAAGAAAAAAAAAATCCTGGCTTGAAAGGTGTAGAAAAATCACCAACAGAAAGAAAAGTCTTAAAAAAAAAAAAATTCCCACGACAATTTCACACATAAATATATTTATGACTTAATAAATCTGAAAGTAATCAGACATCTACAGAACCTGGAGAAACTGTAGCATAAATGACATCATCGAAACAGGCTTACTCAGCAATTGTCAACCACATGGAAAATTTAGGCTTTCATCATCCAGGGGACTGAGTTATCTTTGAGAAAAAGTGTCATATTAATGTGGGAAGAAATACTGTTTACTTCCACAGTAAGCAAAAGGTAGTCACCCATTTTTTTTGTAGTAAGATGAAGAGTGAACTTTGGGCTGAGAATGAACACTGAAGATTTCAGATCAGAAGTAGAATCTATAAGACAGAGCACATACTAAACTAACTACTTTGTCCAGTATCAGAAATGCAATAAGGCCTACATACAAATGCTATTTTACCTCACAGTAATGCCTGGAGAGGAAAAAAAAAAAAAAAATCAGTGTCTCACTAAGAAGGAACACAAATTAGTCACATAAAAAAGGGGACATAAAGCTGAAATTAAAAATGACCAGAGTTAATTTGTCTGTCCCTGAAGTTCAAGCATGTTTCTGCTTACTCGTATTTCTGGAACAAATCCTCAAGCTCCATATTAAATCAGAAATTTTTAGAAATTAATGAGTAGTAGATGTCACACAAGCGTAGCTTCCAGATTAAAATGATATGTATTGTTTTACATCTCCTACTGGTGCAGGTACTTCTGCTCCACCATAAGACCATAGTACATAACAGAATTTGTAGAAGTGAAGCAAAACCACGTACGCACACACTCTTGAATAATCCTAACTATATAAAAATAAAATAAAATAGATTTTCTGGCTTACTATAGAGAAAGATAACGGAATTGGGAAGTTCAATTTGAGTAGATACTACAATCTGTCCTCTGAAAAGTTCAACACACCAGAATTGCATAAATGCTAGAATTCCAGAAACAGTTCTAAGTATTTCTGGCACAAGAAGCTCAAGACTTCCTCGCTCTGTCTACCTCAGCGCTCTAACACTATCTTAGAAAGCCTTGCTCTCACACCATGTGCTTCTTCATGCAACTCAATACATCTGCTTATCACCATACATCACAAATATGGCAGGCTGAAAGGCAATCCTCATCACCTTGGAAAGGAACGAAGGAAAAAAAAAAAAAGGCCTTACTCTCTAGTTCACATGCATGAATACTGCCATGTAAAACTCTGAATGTATTAGTACCTGCAATAGATAAACACTGCTTTTCATGAAAAAGAAAAGATTTTCAGTGGTCCTCTGACTGACAAAAGCTACACAAGATCTTCAAAACAGTGAAGTTCATTGAACTGAGAAACTTAACCTTAGATTCTCAGCATTCTTAAAATGTGTCTTTGTGTTCAGCTGTTGCTGGATGCCTACTGCTTGAAGAGAAGGCTATACTCTCTACTTGGATCTAAAAGCCTACTTTTTCATGAATATTTTAGCCCTGAAACATACATACAGATGACATCAAGTCAAACAATGAATTTAATTCTAGACCCAGGAGGAGAATAGATAAGACTATACACCCTTTCTGTAACAACCGTGTGCTGCAGTGACACACCTGGCTCAGACCATACCAAGAACAACACAAAATTCAACAGTATACTAGGAAAAATAAAAATAAAAAAACAGACCAAAGCTTTCCTAAAGAATAGATTAAGGCAAATCCAGCCACTCATTTTCTAAGTGTCTTACAAAATCAAAGCAAATGTGAACTCACCTCAACAAGTTGTTCTTTCTGCTCTGACAGCTTGCAAGTATATTCTGCTACAGCTTCTAGATTTCCTTCTATTCCTGTGATTTTTAATGCTTTGAGAACCATATGATCTGTATGGTATTTTAGCAGATCTGCTGCCAAAGATGTTGCTGCACTATGGACCTTGAACAGCATTAAAAGAAGGAGAGATAAACCTTGGAAGGAAAGAAATGCATCCAGTACCAAACTGAATCAACTTAAAGATTGAGAGATTTTTTCCAAGAAGCAAAAATTTTACGGCTGTGAAAGCTCATAGACAGCCTGGGGCTTTAATTCTTCAATTATTATTCAAAGTACAAAGGTATAATCCACTGCACTCAAAAATAACCCAACCAAACATGAAGAGAAAAAACAAAAGAGCAGCTGTGTAGAATCAGGGCATAAGATTATCACACAGATGCTTTCTGATGATGTTACAGCTGGAAAAAAACAGGTGCATGAATTTGTGGGGGCACCAAGTTCAGCATAAGCATGGCACAACGACCACTCTACTTCTCATGAAGAACACACATTAACAGAATCAGAACAAAGTTGTATAGCATCTGAATTAATAATGCATTAGAAATGAAGTTTTCATCAATAAATTGCCAGTGATGCAAAGAGAAACTTAAAAACAATCCATTGGCTTGTGACACAGCTTTAGAAAAGTAAAAAGCACCTTTTCTGCAAGGAGCTTGAAGCCAGAGCTGGGTCTTGGAGAAGTCTCAAAAACACTCTCCCTACACTCCCAACAAGCAAGGAGAAGCTCCCCTCTGAAATGCATCCCTAAAACCAGACTCTTTCAGACCCATGGATCTGCTGAAACCGTGTTGTGGAGGGCTCTGCTTGACAACAGCTATCAGCAACAGCTGCTGCTAGTTGTAGTGACTACTCACAGTAGGTTTACCTATGCCGTGTAATCAGCCCCATTTTAAAAACACGGGTAAAAACAAAAATAGCAACCTATTTCAGAAATAGCAGAGCATTCTTATGACTGTTGAGTCTTGTAATATTACATTCACTTTACTGGATTGCACTGAATATACAACAAACTTGGCTGTTCAAGAAGGTTATTTTTCAAGTTCTTAAGAGTGCAAAGACCTAGATAATGTGACGCTGGTGGGCCTTGACTGTGGATAGAAGATTTTATTCTAGAATTATATGTAGTTCTTTTCCCTCTGGAGTCTGCCTGTTTTCCACCTTTCCCCTAGCAGTACTTCCTGTGCAGTCCAGAATTAAGAGGTTGTATTTGATTTTTTT
>VXAL01008338.1:0-10017 GCA_013399475.1 Chauna torquata | reverse complement strand
AATAATATATATAACATATATGAAAATATATAAATATGAACTCTAAAGAGAATTAAATAATTCTTTCAAGTTATCTAAACTGCTATATCCTGAAGGGATCTCCAAAGCTATTTTACTTGATGCACTGTTATGTAAGATTATATAAATTATTGGATAACTTATTTGACAAAGACTTGACAGATTTTGGTGGGGAAAGTCAATTAGTGCTAATAATAATTTTATATCTGAATATTTACCTCAGACTGAACAGTTGAGTAAACTGCATGAGAAGCTAAGCGATACTGGTCATAGGTGGCATAGTCATCCCAATGTTGGTGACACTTCTGATGTGACTTGAAAAATCTCACTTGCTACTGCAGTGCTAGCTATACTACTATTTCATATTTATGTAGCATCAATATATCTCAAAGCACCCTGTAAATGTTGAAAGGATATACCACCTTTTTGCAGATAGAGAAGCTGCTGTGCAGAAAGGTTATGATTACAAAGCAATTTGATGATATACTCAGGAACAGATATGATTTCTGGTCACTTGCTTTAGACAGGCCTGCACCACTTTATTTTGATGTTAGCATCTTTTGGATGCTTATTTTTGGCCTAATTTCATTTACAATTTCTTCATTATTTCTCAACATCCAATGTGAAATATTTTATAAATATGCTATTTTGAGACTGATGTGATTAGCTATTTATTTTCCAGCAACCAAATACTATATGTTATTTTGATATAATAAAGGGTAATATAGGATCTCAAAATTCTAACGTAATTTAAAGTTTGAACAACTTGGAGATATTTATATTGAAACCTAAATATTTTGAGGCTTCTGAATCAGACATAGAGATTTTAATCCAAATTCAAAGGGATTATTAATTAGAAATCTTATTTTGTGTTTAATATTTTTGCAGGAGAAAGGAGGGGACTTTTCCACATTGTCTATAACCTTGCAAAGAACTCTTATAAAATCACATCCAGATTATAACTCAGAAACGCCGTTTGTGCTATAATAATGCCAGAGTTCTCATTCATGTCTTTATCTCCTAAAGTCTGAATTATTACCAATGGCTGTGAAGAAAACTTCCTACAAAATTAGATATCATTCAGATAGGACAAATTCTTGCACATCTATCCTGCATATACGAAGGGCCTCAAATGTAAGTGCCTCAGAATGAATCTTTGTAAATATTGTGCCTTAAAAAAATCTGTTTTTAAACATGTCTAGGGTGACAATATTTCAGCACAACAGCTTCCTGGGCTACATTAGAAGGAGCATTGCCAGCAGATTGAGGGATGATCCTTCTCTTCTCAGCACTGGCAAAACATATCTGGAGTGCTTGATCCAGCCATGGGATTCTAAGTACAAGAGAGATACAGACATACTCAGGCAAGTCCAGTGAACAGTCACGAAGATGATTAAGGGTCTGGGGCATTTGGTATACAAGGAGAGGCTGAGAGAGCCTAACTATTTAGCCTCAAAATGAGAAGGCGTGGGGTGGTGGTGGGATCTTATCCATATGCATAAATACCTGATAGAAGAGAGTAAAGAAGATGAAGCCAGACTCTTCTGAGTGCAGTGTGTACAAACTGAAAAGCAGGGAATTCCCTTTAAGCACAAGAAAAGCTACTTTTACTGTAAGAATAGTCAAGCACTGGAACTGGTTTTCCAGCGAGGTTGTGGAGTCTTTATCCTTGGAGATTTTCAAAACTCAGCTATAGTTGACTCAGCTCTGAGCAGGCAGGCTTTGGATTAGTTGAACTCCAGAGACGCCTTCCAGCCTAAACTATCACTTGACTCTGTGAGTTTTTTACTTCAAAATAGTATATCAAGTTTGTTCTCAAGCTCTCCTGGTATAGATACTTATTAGTTCATCTCTTGAGATGAATTAAGAATTTTTATTATTATTATTTGAAACACATCATTTTATGTGTATACTGCAACTGAATACAATACGGTGGTTATGCAGAGGGAAGGTTAAGGGAAAGAAGGAGAAAGAATCACAGCCATTGCCATAAGACATAAATCATATTGAGGCTGAGTGAAAAGATGAGGGAGAAATGTATTCCACAGTTCAGCACCCATACGCTATTCATGTAAATACATTCATGCACCAAGATACGGGCAATCAACAATCAGGAAAAAAAAAAAAAAAGCCTGCAGTACGTGCTGTAGAAAAACATATACAGCTACAATGTTATCGTATTGGATCAAACCAATAAAGTAGAAAGAACAGCAAATATTCAGTGCCATTCTGAGGTTTTGAAAGACATGATTAAGAAACAAAGTAAAATGATCCAAGTAATTTTATATGAGAAGCAGACAGAGGTAACATGTACGCTTACTTATACTATGGCCTCATTTGTGATACAATTTCATAATCCTTTAATTTTCCATATTCTTTGAAAGGCCATGTAGAAGCTGCAGTCAACTTAAAGTATGTCCTTCCTGGTACTGGAATTTGTTCTTCAGGGCACATTCCAACTTCACGTCTACCTACATGTTTCATGTGGGCAGGTGCTCATGCATTCTTTCTGTTCCTTCCTACCAAAACCATGGTGGCTTTTAAAGTCAGAGCAGGAGGAAAGCAAGCTGTAGCGTGAATACAATATATGCAATGTATTTCTAGGAATAACAGCTGCAATACAGACAGTTTATAAATTCTGTATATAGTAATTGTAAACATGCTTTTCCGCTTCCACAACCTAGATTTTGGCTGTAGGTTTCCATGCTGACTGGCAAAAAGACTGTGTGCTTTATAGAAATCTGAGTGACCTCTGGAAGCAGAAGAATAGAATTGATTTTGACAAAAAATAATATTTAACAGTTTGTAGCATTGTAAACATATTTCCTGAAAACACCCAGGAGAAGCTTGTATTTTACCTGAGTCAATAGTAATAATTATGAGACACCTGTTATTTCATAACAAGTTAGGCACGTATTTATTTATGATAGAAAAAATCTTCTATTTTCATTTCCTCACCAAAGAATGTGAAATGAAAAGTTGAGACTCTAGAAATCTTTATAAAAAGACAAGATTTTTTTTCAATAATATGAAAAATCCTGTTCATTCTATACGTGTACAACCATGTGTATTCATTATTGTGCAAGCAAGTAAACACTAGACTACTGCAAAAGTAAAATGCAAAGCACAATTTTAAAGAGGAATTTTAGAAAAGTTCTTGCTACTTCCTTATCCTATTTTTAAAAATATATGAAAGTTGGACATACTCTAAGCATATGTAGCTCATCCATATTCTAGATATCATGCTTGTGATGATGAATATTCTTTTAGCTAAAAAGTGTGATTAGGCTATATTTTTTAAAAATATATATGTTCTCAGAGAACTTGATAAAAAATGGGACAAATATCTCTTGAAATTCTAACCATTCAATGACTATACTAAAAGAAGAAAAGTGAAAAAGAGGATGCATTACGACCTAGCATAGGCATTGCTATGGCCAATGTATTTTCTTGTACTAATATAAAATATTTAATTCTGCCTGGTGGGAAACCTTGGACAGGCAATAGCATTGAGAAATCAATCATGATTTCCTCTTGATTTACACTGATATCCCAACTAATATAAATGTATTTGGAAGTAATCTTTGATGAGCATTTATATTCACAAACTCCAGATAGCATGGATTGTATTCTGGACACTATTTGGAAAAGTCCAGAAATCTGTTTTGTGAAATATTGTCAGAGTGGACATGGTGAATACAATTCTACAGGAAGAGGTAGAGTTCACTATCCATAATATTAGTTTAGAAAAGTGTAGGGGAAAAAATAAGACTGAAAGCAGAATGTTTTTGGCCAGGGACACTAACATTGTTGAAAATATGGGGCAACCCAGTGATTCCTTTGCAACCTTATAACTGCTGCTGTGTCTAAGCTATAATCAAGGATCTCCTCCTGACGGCACTTCTTGGCTTGCAGGTCTGTGTCAGTGGCACGGGGTTGAGGAGAAAGAAGTGACAGATACTTTAACATGATTAGCACAAGTTCAGCACTTGGCAATTCTTGAAAACTGTAGGATGGAATGAAATAAAGAAATGTTTGAGGTTGCACTCATTGCTATCTACTATAATTCAGTGCTCGGAGAAAATACCAGGATACATTAATGGGCAGTACTAATAAGCAGACAGTCAAGAACACCAAAATAAAAGCTGAACCCAGTATGAAGCTGGTGCTGAAACAGAGAGTGGGAACTCAGAGACATGCTTCTGCTGTAGGAATAACAAAAGTCCCTAGTGCCACTGAGATGGGTGAGAGCAGCAAGATCAAACTGGATGATTCCACTATCTGACAAGGAGGTACCAAGTCAAGGACACCTCTTTCTCTGGGTAGTCAGCAGCACATTGAATTGTCTATTCATATAGATGAACTCACAAGGTAAATTATCTCATTTACTGCTGTGAGATACTCTTTTTGGAGCTCACTACTAGCTCTCACAATCTTTATGATTTTATGGAAATGTTCTGATAGAGAAGAACAATTCTTTCTGCTGTTTGTGTAGGAAGTCTATAGTGTCACAAAAGTTCAAGCTCTGGGGAGCTAAACAGAGATGGAGATATTAATAGAAATCCTTATCAAATATTCCTTCAAGGACATTTTGAGCATGATCTGCTATTCCCATTGCCACACTGCTCCATATCAGCAATGAGCCAAATTTCTTAGTAGGCATAATGACCTTTCAGGAGGAACAAAGCTTAAAACGAAGAGACATTTACATTTCACACCTGGGGCCAAAAATTTCAAGCTTCAAACAGGTAAAAGAAGGCCATTTGGCAACACTCCTGCTCCCAAAATTTAAATTTATCAGAGTCCATTCATTTGTTTGTTTATTCCAGTAGAATGAAAGATGATACTTGCCATGCTGAAAAACAAACCAGTCTGTGGGTTGCTACAGCTGTTAGCTGAGAGCACTGACAAGGAAATGAAGAGAAGTTAGGAAAGCTTGGTTGTCTAAATCTTCATCTGACATTACAATGAGACTTGGGACACACATGTGCATCCTAAATTCTTCCACTGGGGGATATGAGTTTTGTATATAACAAATGCAGCAGAAGTACACAGACACTGTATTTTCACTGCATCTAGCTGAAAAACCCTGATAAAGTATTCTGACTTTGTGAAAAGTCTGAAAACCTGATTCATTTTTCATTATGCACATGCTTACTTAACTCTATGCTCTGGTAATATATCCACATCTGGACGATGAACTGGGGAGTTAACAATCAGCCATAACAAAGGGAGTAAACATGATGTATAAAGTCAAAAAGTCATTAAAAAATCTTGCTACATGTGTTCAAGAAGAGAAGGATAGTTTTAACAAACAAACAATAAAAAGCATAGAAACAAACAAACGAAAAGTCTTAACATTGCAATTCTCACCAGATGAAAAGCTGAAGATGCTTTATTTATTTATTTATTTTTACATAGAAAAAAAAGAAAAAAAAAATTTATGTAACAAGGTCTTTGTTTTGATTTTTACCTTGTCCTCAGAACCCAAATATACTAACTCTTAAGACAGATTCTTCTATATGTAAGTGTCTTTTGGGATTTACTTAAGGTAACTTGCACTTTTCTAGCTGAAATTCTAGGTGTTTCCGTGACGGGATGTTCTTTCTTATTCCTCAGGTTTCATTCATTTCTTAGTATTTTAAGAAGGTCTTAATACTGGGATCTCATCTTTTTTTTCTTCTTTTTTTTTTTTTCTTATTTTCCAAGTACATATATACACACAAAGAGGCCTGCAGTAAAGCACTGCGTAATTTGAAATCATTTCAATTAAAGTTAGTTCAGAGCTCATTGTTACATGTGATTTCAAAAAGTGATAGTTTAAAGCACTAAATTATCACTCTGTTCCTCATAGAAAGTGACACTCATGACCATGTAATAAAATACTTTATGGCCTGTTGTTCAGAGTCATAATTCCACTTCGCTGTAGTAGGAGGAAACCACAAGTCATTCCACTTAGCTGCCATTAGGATATGAATTGCATTCCCAACCTATGTGCTGCGATTAAAAAACCTGACAGCCTCTCATCCACAGATGGCAGAAGTCTCTAAAGCTGTTGAACTGGCACTCACTCAGTTGGCTTTTGATCTGGTTGTTCAGATATAAGAGCCTGTTTAAGCAGAAAAGGAAATAGGCTGTTCATGTTCAGTTAGTATAAAACTCTCTTCCGATGGGGCTTTGTGTCTTTATCTGTTCCTTCAGCTGCTTTTAATTAATGCTTTGAAGATACCATATATTTTGGATTTAAGGGCTAAAATAACTCTTTCCACCTCAAATCCATTTTAAACATCTTGATTATGAACAGCAGCCATATTTTTTTCCCAGTGGACTTGCTGCACAATAACTTATTAATAAATTTCTTGAAATAGATACAGATTTTCTCATTTAGCAAGGAATACAATTCCAATCTATTTATGGTTGTTTGGAGAATCACAGCTTAGTGTAGAGTAAGTGTATAAATAAATAAAAAGCTGTTTCACAGCTTTGTACAGAGCAGCCATTAAACTTAAGGGGCTATGGGAAAGCCCAGCAGCACAAGGCCTATAATTTGCAGGGAACTATTGTGATCCTTCGGGATGAATCCCTGGGTAGCGAATATTCACATTACTATTTTTTCATTGGTTATTCAGTAGAAGGAATATAAAGCAGCAGTTAGCACAGTGCTCTTCTATAGTAGGAAAACAAGCTCCCTGAATAGGCATGGAAAATGTGAACAGGAGAAAACTCCTGCCTAGCACACACAAGTATAGACCAAACACTTTGCACTTCCCAAAGAGAAAGTACTAAATGAATACGAGAGAGCATCCAACAACAAGACATGAAGGTAAAAATTATAAAGGTGCACAACAAGCGTGCTAAGGTGGCAGCACTGGGAGGTAGCAATGCACTACCATTTGTGATGCTGCTGTATTGCCTATTCTGCTGCTCACTGTGGTGTTTTCTGTTCCAATAAGATAAAGCAAACATACAAAGTGCAGTTACTTTCAAAATATAGAAAGGGTGAACTCACCAGAGAAAGTAGTACTTGTCAGGGAGCAGCAGGGCCTAGGGTACCCCGGGGCCTGGGAGCAGTGGGGACCCCCAGGGCAGGGCCTGGCACCAGGGCCCGTCCCACCGCCCCAGCCAGGAGCAGGGCAGCCGGGGACCCTAGGGCAGCCCCAGCCCAGGCACCTCCCTGGGGACAGGGACGGGCTGAGTTCAGGCCATGGGCCCACGGGTGGGCCTGGCTGAGTGACCGTGGCCAGGCAGGGCTGTGGGGAGCTGGAGCCCAGCCCTGCTGTGGCCTTGCTGGGTCAGCAGCTGACGGCCCCCGGGCTGATGTGGGGGCCTGGGACTGGGCAGGTGGGGGAGCCCCAGGGACGGACAGGGGCAGGCAGGCCTGGGGGTGCCCCCGGGGCCTTGGAACAGGGGTCTTGATCCTGCCTTCACAATGTGGCAGGAGTTCTGGTCACAGGACAAATTTCTCCTAGGGGTAAGGGTTTCCTCACATTACTACTGACAATAAAAATGACAGAAAAAGGTACATCTGTCACCTCTCAAATGAAAGGGTTGTTCACTTCTTGGGGAGAGCAACTTTATGGGAACACTACTCAAGAAGCGCACCAGGGTCTTCAGGACTGTAAATAGCATGTGCATTCAGAAGAGGGATTTGAACTTTTATACATTGAAAAATCTCCCCCTAGGGAATATAACATGAAAATAGCTTTGCACTCAATGCATTGAAATGAATTAAAAACAACAACAACAACAAAAAAAACCAAAAATGATAAAGGAGCTTAGAGGAAACTGTTAAAAGTTGAAAGCTGTACTCCTTCACATTGTATCTCCCACATTAGCACCTAATGAACAAATAACGGAGTAAGTATTGTTGAGTAGTTCACTATCATGTCCTTGAATGAAGCAGTTGACTATGTAGCCAACAGAGAGTGAACTGAGAAAGAAAATAATCTGAAGACTAATCAAATAATTGACTACTTTTTTTTTTTTTTTTAAGAAAGTTTGTGCAAAGGTTATCTCATTGTGGGAAAAAACAGTAATCTGTGGTGTAACAAAAATCCTTTATAAGCAAGCACTTCTCTTGCTGTTAAAACTATAATCCAAACACTTAAAATCATCTCTGATCTGTTTACAAATTTGATGAAGTATTTATAGAGATCAATTAGAAGAACTTAAAATATTAACAGTTACCAAAACTAGCAGTAGCATAAATATTTGGAAGTGTTTAAAACGTAAATAGCATAGAAGGTATTTACCTTTCATGTACAATCTTATTTTAAGCTGCTTGTCAAGTATGAAGACATCCTCCAAAAGGTAACAGACATATTTTAGTATTCCAATCACAAAGCAGTGTCACAGTCATACAGAGGCTGTCAAGTCTGTGTTGTAGTTCATTGTGCTGCAGTAGAGTTGAACTGATTCACAAAGAACTGAAAGGACTGATGTATGCACAGAGCTGGTAGCCAGCTGGGATATGGATGAAGGCAGAAGCAGAGAAGAGCCATGTTATCTGGTGGATGTGCTAAGAACTAAGTATCTTTCCCCTTATCTTCCCCTCCAGCTCATTTCAGTTGTTTCAGTAAGGTAGCTGAAGTTTGGGAAACCAGGAATTCACTCATCAAGACTGCTGATATAGAACCTAAGGGCTTGTATGTATTTGGGGAATTTGTTCACAATTTTTTTCCGAATCTTTGCAGCATGGCTGCTTCCGACAAAGATGCCCTCAGAGAGTGTTCATCTCATCATGTCAGCTCCTAGAACAAGCAGTGGCTGAGCATATCTCATTGTGGGTCCAAAGATTCTAGTTTTCCTGTCATGAAGATCAGAGGTGTGGACAAGAGTGCACTGAGACTTCCTTGCTTCACAGCAAAAAATATAAAAAGGATGTAGGTGAATCTGCTGCATGTATAGACATGATCCTGATATGGGATCAGGATGCTGTGATATCCAAATGCAGAGACCTGGAATCACTACTTGAATTACCAGTTTACATATAGTCCTTTGTAATGGAGGTAACAAGGAGAAGACCAAGGTATTAAAGAAAAAAAAAATGATTTAAAAAACAGAAATAGACTGGGATCGTCTATCTAACGCTGCCTGTACACATATTGAGAAATACAATGTTAGTCCTTCATGTCTTTTACTGTCTCTCTGTAGCTTTTTGTCTTTTTCTATGGGCCTGATTTTCATTAAGGGATACTTGGAAATATTTCATGGCCACTGCATAATAGGCAGTGGAGTAACACTTCAGCAAGCATTGTTCTAATGTTATTTTCAACTTATTCTCAAACTCTGCTGTTCCTTTTAGAGTTTGATTTTTAACAACTTAAATGAATTAAGTGTACAAAACACAGCTTGTTTTTCACACAGCTTGTGATTTCTTTATCTTCTTCTTCCATCTGGACAGAGCTCCTGCAGAGTGTCCCTTTCTTCCCCCAGAAAAAGCTGAACATCATCCTTTCAGCCTGCTCTGGGCTATTGTGTTGTAAAGATTCTGATTTTGGTTGGCATCTTCCTCTCAACTTAAAACAAAAATGAAAACAAAAAAAACCTGTGGGTCTGGGTTGAATATACTCAACTATGGCTGAATGTACTTGAGAAAATGACATTTCTGAGGAGACAATCTCCAACATGCAAATTGGGTTACTACATTTGTCTCATCTTTGGCCTAGCCTTATTTTTTTTTAGACATTATTGTAATAACTTGGAGGCTATGCTTTGCCATTCTCTCTCGTGCCAATCGGGTGTATTGGTATTTACCTTCTATTTAAAATTCTATTACCTGTGAGTACCCTGACTGTTGTTGCTGAGCTCACAGAATTGTTTTAAAAGCTGTGCTTCAACTTTTTTTTTTCCCTTGCTGTACATATTACGACTGTGTTTAGGAATTACATTGCTATGAAACCAAGAAAGCCAGTTTATGGCTTTAACGTGCTTGGTTTGGCAAATTTATATTTTAATATGTCATGGTTTTGGTTGTGGTAGAGTTAATTTTCTTTGTAG
>VXAL01008337.1:357989-373379 GCA_013399475.1 Chauna torquata | reverse complement strand
AGTTTAAAGCTCTCTCCACAATTTCACCTGCATCTACCTGCAAGGCCTCTTTAGTACCACAGTATCAGCAGATAAAAGTTAAAAACAAAACAAAACAAAAACCACAAAACCAAAACAAAAACCAAGAATTTCTTTAATGCAAGTCCTCAAGGAATTGTCTTCAGCCATAAATTTTTGCACAGCATAAGCTGGCACTTCCACTAAAATTATGTGCAGCTGCCCTGGCTTTCTTCCTCTCTGTGGCTGCACAAGCACTTATTCAACTGCACAGTGAACAAAATTAGGAAGGTAATTTTTCTTTTTTTTTTTTTTCCAGATCAGTTCCCTGAACTGGTTCACTGCACAGCTACAGACATACATGCTTGCAAACGGAACACAAAGCTGCTTTCTTTACTGTGGACCAACCTTAAAATGTTTCTACTACTACCTTACTTACAGAATGTCCCTCTGCAGACTTACTTTCATTCATTCTTGTTTTTCCATTTAAGCTGTAAGGACACCCAGAATAAACAAACACACAAATGCACACTGATTTCCTAACTTAACCTGACAAAAGTTCCTACTCTTCATAATTTACAGTTATTTAAACTGAGGAGACATTCAAGGCTCTCTTTTATCCCTGCAACGATGCTGCTGTTCAAATCTAGTGATACTACCTGAACCATATGTCCCATTTCTAACACCTTGAGTTATGTTTCCATGGGATAAAGAGCTGGGAGATGCATTTTCTGCACTGTTTCAGCTTCCCATCTGAAATTAAGATGTTTGTGAAGCACGTACTTTATTGACAAATACCTAAAAATAACCACAGAATGCTTTACACTTAGACATTTATGTGCATTTGAAACTGTAAAAGAACTGTCTGAGCCTGCTACAGCTCTTGAATTGACTTGTAAATAGCTTTTATAAGTCAAGGCTGGTAAAAGGGCCAGTGCTCAGTCCAGGTTCTTGACAGGGCCCAAGTTTTAGGCAGCGATCTCTAGGAGAGATGGTTCAAGCTCCGAGTGCCCTGAGAGTGCACTTAGCTGCCTCATTAGTGGAGTTCAAACCTCAGTGAGAACGCAAACGACTTGCCTAGGCAGCTCCCTGCTCACTGGAAGTCAGCACACAGCCACTCAGAGCTAGCTAATGGAAATGGAAAGGCTGTCAGGTCCCAGCTTTCTAAACTGAATGCTACATTCTGGATTGCTGACAGCCTTTATCTGCTGCTTCCAATACCTGCATCAGAACTCCTCTTTGCGCGTAAACTCACATTTGCATTATACTGAGATAAATGCCACAGGGCTTATTCTTTTCTCCAAAGAGACACGGAGTAGGTAGGAGTGTCTTCTTTTATGGTAGCTTACTAAAGCACTTGCCCAGATAAGCCCAACTGTCTCCTTTGAAACAGGAATTTAAACTCACTTGTGTTAGCCAGAGACTACCCCAAGCAGCAGACTATACGCTTTTCCTGAGCGAGGGCACACTCCACACCTCTCCTGCTGAAGCTGGGGCACTCTGTCCAGCATGTGGCTCGATGCTCAACCCGAGGCAATCCAAAGCATGGCTATAGCTAAGTGACTGTATTGTTAGGGCACTCAAGACAGAAGGGGCAAGATGGGCTCCAGGCCCAGGGCATCAGGTCATTTTAATCAAGTGACCAATTAACAGAGCCTGGGATCAGACTGGAGTTCAGGCCTCACACTGAGGAGCAGGTATTCAGCCATGCTCAAGGCACACCTATCGGACTGACCCCCAGCTCCGAGGGAGATGAAGGGACACCATTTCCAGGTTCTGACTTGGGTTCCGAACGTGAACTGGACTGGACTGCTCACCCCGGGCAAGGCCGGCTCAGCTTTGGGCATGCGGAGAAGCTAGACTTACAAAGACATTTTGAGTTTTGAAATAAAAGGTCTATCACTCTGGGGCTGGGCAACAGCTAAGTAAGCAAAATTAAGTAAAACTTGGATGCTCAAACTGCACTCTAAACGGCCATGTCATTTAAACTGTAAATACGTGTAACGTGAGATATGAAGTCTATACTACAACCCAAATAATACCTCAATTTCAGTTGTTCTGTTAATGCAAAATTGATTTTGTGGCTTTTTATCTTTTTTTTTTTTTTTTGCTTGCAGTAAGAACTATTTTTCTTCTTATTGGTCAGATTAGCTGTAGTATGAGTAATATCCATTCAGAAGAATTCAATAGTAACAGATGTTTCCTCAAGACAGACTAACCAAAATGTTGCTTTTAAGGAAGATTTTACTAGTAAATTAAATTCCTCAACAAGAGTTTTTTCAGTGCAATAGAACCTCATAGATACCGCTTTTTAAAGGGCAGATAACCACAAACACACAAATTTGCAATGAACTTCTCATTAAGAAGTATAAAGTATACTCATGCTTGCAGAAGCGAGAAAACTGGTGTCTTCAGAAGCTGAATCTGTCAGTCAGATGCTCTCTGTATTTTGCTAACCTGCCTTTCTGAAGTCCATTTAAAACTATTCACTTTCTTTCAGCAGATGAACCCAATTAACTTATCTGTTAAGTATCTGAAAAAGCCTTACTTCCCCAAATCATACATACGAGAAGCCCATATAAAAGAATTAAATCTAATATTCTTACTTAACACATAAGAACTGAAAACCACCTACAGCTTCTTTACTGCCTGAGTAACTGGCAGTAACTGCCTGGAATAACTGAGTTATTCCAGAAATATATGCTCTCAAGGAGGATTCTGTGTTCCAAAACCAAACTAATACTAAAGGAGAAATGAATATGCCTTCATGAGCCCCGACAAGCCAAAGATCCCCCCTTCTGGCAACAAAAAGCTAATGGCTCAACTGTCACTTGAGGAAGCACAAGTTAAAACACATGGGCAGTCCACGTAAAAAAGTTGTGGGTTTGGGCAAATAATTAAAAAAAAAAAAAAGGATGCAGATACAGCAAAAAGCACATTATTTGTAACATGAAGCAATAAGCTAAAAAAAAATCAATTGCAATGTAGTACATCAGGAAGTTATTTATTTTTTCTGAAAACTGTTTAAAGAAAACACTTTAGTGAGATGCATTACAGTGGAAACCGATGCTGGTTATCCAACACACTGAGACTTTTAAAAACTCATCAGAACTGATTTGAACAAGCCAAAACAGAAGCAATACTGCATTTTAAAAGTCTAAATGACAAAACCTTTTTATTCAAGAGAAATGCACATTCACATGAAGTGCAAGCACTTCATATGTATATCAGCAAGTAACAAAAAAAATAGGTTACAGTTAAGTATTCCTTTAAAAACTCCTAAGCCAAAACTGAGAAAATACCTTGTTTCTCAATTTTTTACTCTATTTTCTCCCAAATTACCATCTAAAGCTTAAAGACGATGTTTTCCTGCTGTAGTTTTCAAGATCAGATTTACAGCCACTGTTTTCAGTTAAAAGTGTGCGAAGTGGCTTTCAAGAAACAGCAAACTACTGAATTCACTAAACCAGAACTTCTAATGATCACAAAAAACAGGTCTTGCAAACAGCTTTTAACACAAGCCTTTGTATGGAATCGCACATTTACTGTAACTAATGAACTGAATGCACAAAACCAATCTAAATACCTTTTTCTGAAGGCTTCTGTGACTTCCTACAGATTTGAGGATGAATTTGGACAAGTCGTACACATGTTGCAAGGAAGATACTCCAAAACCACAACAACCAAACAAAAACATCACTTTTTAAAGCACTGAGAAGGGAAGCATTCCCTGCTGCAGGTGCTCTCTGATATCCATGTATAGGTCAGTCACAGTCATCAGTACAGACCCGAATTCAAGTCTGATATCAGTAGGTAAGAGTTGGCGAGATTTAACCTCTTAATTCAAGTGAAACTAAATGGTGCCCAGCACATCAGTTAAAAGCTGTTTAATTTTATTAAGTAAACAATTTCACTTAAGGTAAAAATTCAAATCGAGGAGATAGGAGAAGGAAAAAAGGACAGGTTTGTTGTATGCGATGAGCATGGCTATCAGGCATACTCTGTCCTGCTAGAGATTAAAGCAATTGCTCTATCAACAAATACCTAGACTCAGGTACTACAGTATTTGCAGTTTTTCAGATTACATAAGCACAGAGGTAGCAATTTACAGAATGGTGTCGTTTTCATCCTTTTGCCTTTATTTCATTATACTATTTCTCTCAAGACATGCCATCAGTCAGATACATAGACAAATCCTCCCTCTCCACCTTTTCCAGACTGAGACATGATGAAGTTTGTTCTATTTCAAAGAAGTCAATACACAGCGACTTCAAATGCCCCCAGATTGCTCTTCCTGTTTCTGGCACTTCGGAAGCTGACATTGGTTGAAAAAGCCCGACCTTCTGCGCTGTACGTGCCTATATATGGCCACGAATACGCACGGCTCAGACGTGCAGGGGCTCTCACAACGCCACGCTATGGTGTCAGCTCCACTTTAAGATATGCTCGCTCCTGGTCATCAGCCAGGGTATACGCAACAGTAAGAAAGGCATTAAAACTTAAGTTAGCTTTTCTTTTTTTCCTCATTTACCTTTTTATTTTCTTTTCCCCCTTTTTAACTTAACTGAATTACAGCTGTACTTGTCAGGCACCCTGACAGCTCCTTCAATTAACAGCCACACTGCAGAGGAACAGCATGCCGGTAAGCAAGATGCTGTGAAACCACATACTTTGCCCTTACTCTTTCCTACACATCACTTATTTCAAGTTCAGCTGTGAGCTCATTGCAGCAGGGAGACCCACCCTTCCTCTATACTCATAACAGGTTAAAGTTTACTGCTCTAAAGTAATAAAAACGAAACACTGAGGTACATATTAAAAGCCCTTTTAACCTACAAACTGCATGTAGATGGGTCCTCACAATCCAGTTCCACTCTAAATAGCCACAACAACTTTCTTGCTAATCACAGGAAAAGCCAGAGCTTCCTCCAGCAGTTACCTTTCTCAGTGATTACAGAAAGTGTAGAAGGAGTAAGGCATCGTACATCATGCATTTTATATTCTGGATTCCTGAGAAAACCTTTGCTTCTCTGTAAAACAAAATAAACCTCATACTCACAGGTTAATCTATGTTTGGCAAGAAAGTAGATGAGATCACATTTAGTAAAAGGGACCTCTTTGGTCCTGCTGTAGGAGCAGCAAAGAGTCTGATGCTGGGCATCATGCCTTCTGCCACCGTTCTCCTTGTTGGCTCAGGAAGCCTTTCTGCAGGCAACTAAGCAAATGGCTTAGTCTCGACCCGTTGAACTCTATTCACAGGCAGCCAGAGGGGCTTCCCACAACCAGCCCATAATTACAGAAACATTAGCACAGTTAAGATTATTCAAACCAGAGGAAAAAAGTTTCAATTCTCTGAAAACCTTGTAATTCACACTGACAATGGTGAGCAAGTCCTTCAGAGATCCTGCTAGTTACCATCGGGAGTGATACCAGACAAAAGACTTCTCTAGCCTTATTGAGTTCTGAGTTTGATTTAAACAAGTGTTTTGAGTTCAGCGGAGCCAGTATTTTTCACTAGGCAGCTTTACTTTCTAATGAGCAACAAAACTGCTCTGGCATCTTCTACCAGTCAAAATTCATTTTGTACTGACAAATGTAGCATATCAAGGAACATAGTTTAAGGTTCAATCAGCCACCTCAGAAATCACTTACAAGATACAACGCTTGATGATCCGTCAGTATTGCGAACATCAAAAGAGTTCTGAGTTTGCAAATCCTTCAATTTTTAAAAAAATGTAACTGGCTTCCTTTGGAGAGGTAGATACTTGGTACTTATTGGCTTCAGTTAATTAAGTTCCTGGGTTAGATACTTCCCAGAACGTTCCACCAGGAATCATGATACATCTTTTAAAATAAAAATGAGCTGGGGGTGTTTCATAAACGGCATGAATTGATCAAATGCTATGCTGCTGCTCCCAACAAAAGGAATAATGTCTTTGCCTTTTCTCAAATAAGCCCCATGATCCCTTTCTACAAGCCCCTTCGTAAAACCAGTGCTTGTCTATTTACGTGAGCCTCGAGTAAGAACACAGCAACCAATTCATTTATCACAAGAACTTCAGATAATTATTGCTTCTTGCTGCTAACAGATTAGTGAGGTGAACAAGCCTTCAAAAGCCTAGAGAAGGTCTAAGAACACACGTGTGAGAAAGGGACTACACCGTGTCGGCAGCAAACCATCTACTCAGCATCTCTTGAAACCTCACCCGTACTCATGGGTATGACTTCAAATAGCAAAGAAGCTTTCTGATGCATGTAGTATCTCACAGAAACATGGAGCAAAGACAGTGAATCTGGCAGAGAGGGAATGAATATGGAAATTAGTGTTGCAACTACTTTGCTACCAAGTTAAACTGAAAAACGCACTGTGGCATTCAATTCACGTCTGTTTCTGGGACAGCTTTGGAAGAAAACACTGCAAAAATGTGGTTCTGTGGCACAGGAAAGGAGGGGCACATTCCATGCCTACGGCTTTGACTAAACAGACATCTCCTTCACATTAATGTCTGAAGCTGCACTAAATCTGTAGAACATATATTTTCCTCAATCTGTTTAGCAAGCTAGAAAGTCTATAAACTGTAACGATAAAGAGAAAAGGAACAGAGACTTGTAATGATCCAAATCAACTCATGAGGATCAAAACACCATATTATACTGGACTGGAAAAATCCCTTCCTTTAAAAAAGGAAAATTTTTTTTAATAAATCCACAAGTATTTAATAGCATGTAACATTACTAGCACTTAATTGTACTGCACAAAGTAGATCTTCCATAATGCAAGGTTTTCTAGCTATATTCTTTCTACTTGAAGAACTGACTCAGATAATGTAATTTATTTTCACAAAAAATAACCATTTTGAAAGGTGTTGATTGTTCTCACTGTAGGTCTCAGCAGCGGTGTGTTTAAATATTATAAAAGTTCACATCTTAAAATGGCTTTACATAACAAATCACGTTAAGATGAAGTATTGGAAAAACAAAACAAAATCAACAAACCAAACTTCTGAAAGTTGTTGTATCAGCTACAAATAGCAATGAGGAGTATGACAACATAGTATGTTACTTGGGTAATACACAGGACTAACCAGAAATAAATTACAGAAGATAAGTCTCGCGTCATTTTGCGTAGTTATTAACTCTGACTACATCTAATCGGACACCCTTTAATGTCACACACTTTCCATATTTTAATTCAGAAACATTAAAAGAACAGTACTTGTCAACATAGTGAAACAAATTATTTGTTTGTAAACCTTAAATGATGAACCTGAAACTTCAGCTATCATCATCAGTTACTAAAAGCTATGAACCGGACAAATTTACCAGTAATTATACTACAGAGAGTTGAAGATATTGTATTGTTTTTTGCCCACATCTGTATTTCTCTGAAAGCCTATGTCTTGTCAGTAGCTGGCTTGAAAACAAGTAAGCCAAGAAAACCACATATATATGAAAGTGATTCCAAAACCATTGATGGCACTACATGTCCTGAATTTGTAGTACAGAATATTCTTCCTGCAGTGTTTCGACTCCAATTTATCTTTAATGTAACCCTTTTTCGAGCTATGTACATGAAAGCTCATAATACGAGCAACTAGGAAAATACCAAAGCAGTAGCAAAGATAAGAACACACCAGGTTAAAAATTTATGGAAAATCCAGCTTTTTGTCCATTCACTGGGTTTTTAACAGCTTCCAAAACACTTTCTGACAACAAACAAAAGCAAAGAAAAAAAAAAGGAGGCGTGTGCAATAAGGTTGCATCAAGTCCTGATCTCAGGAAACTATACTGATATTTTAAAGCAACTAACATATTTCAAACTGTATTCAGAAGTTATTTCTTGGTACTTCATATTTCAATATAGGGTCAAACCCCAACATATCTAAACAATCAAATAAACAAAACATTGCTTTGGGAACCGAGCTAGAAGCTAGCACTCCTTTTGTTAAAAAGAAATTTCATACGATTTGACAAAGGTCCAATGCAGTCATTGGTCTGATGTAAATTTATGATTAGGTCTTATCCATAAAACCATTAGCAGTTAAGCAATTGCATACTTTTCTTATGGATGAGATAGATATCATAATAAGCACAAAAATCTCAAGGTTTCCTTGCAAGAGTCATTCATGGAGAACTGAAAAAGTGGTAAAATTTTACATTTAGTATAAAGCAAAAGCATTAACTTTTGTTTGAGAAGTTAAAGGTGTAAGGTATGGCTAACTAGGCGTTCACAAAGAAAAAACCTGGCAGTGTCATCTCGCACACACAGAACCAAGACACTGTCAGCCCAACCCACGTGCTCCAAAGTTGCAGCAACCAGACCTCTCTTTCTCAGCAGGTTTCACAGAGTAGTATCCACTATAACCTAACAAGTGCTTTGTTCCCATTTGCAAAACATTCTTCCATCACAAAACCTACATTTTTAAAGTGATCCTTCCTACAGTCTAAGTTCGTTATTTATCATTAATTACTCCAAGGACACCAAGCCTGGATTCAAGAGCAGTGGGGAGAGAAAAGGAACAAGATCAGAGCTTGCTTTGTGAACACTGCCTTTAATAAAGTCATAGACCAGGGTGCCACCTTGTCCAGACCCACACCCCTCGCCAATTCCAGTGTCTTAAAATTCTCTCTCAAAGTTACCTACTAGATCGAAAATTGTAACACTTTCCATCAAATTAAGAAGAAAGCATTTGAAACGCTTTGCGTTTCAGAAGCCGGTTACTCAAGAATATTCAAGAATAAAACCAGTAATTTCTATATGCTGAAAAATCTGCTTTTATTTCTACTAAAGCATTTCAAACTGCTTTATTACCCCATTTTCAGCAACCAGAACTCAATTTTATATAGTGCTGTCTGAGAAAAATACATTGATTTGCTAAATAACGCGGTTAGAATTTTTATCCTATTCCTCTTTCGTTGCCAAAATTAAAATCAACCAAAGGTGGTATTTCACAGCAGAACCGTAGGTTGACGACTGCTGTTGGGCAATAGAACCTTATCTGCTATATCATGAATCATTCTCTCCCATTTCAAATATTGCTAGATTAGTCAATAATTTGTTCTATTACCCTCCTCTATTTTTGGTTCCCCCCCCCCCCCTTTTTTTTTTTAATCTTATCTACTTAAACTGTGAGGTTTCCTGGGTAGCAAACTTCTGCAAGAGTTCTGTGAGCACAAAGGCAGCAAGAGCCACGCTTCTCATGGTGCTTAGGTGCCACTGCATTATAAACACTCTATGATAGGGTAAAAGTCGTAATACATGATAAATATCTAATTTCTTCAAAATGCTCATAAGAAAATATCAACTGCAGTTTTAGAAATCACTCACATTTAGAATAACATCTAATTTTTATTCAGCTTCAGACAATTTTTTTTTTAACTTGTCAAAAATGCAGACAATTTTGTTTTGCATCACCACTCTCTATGGAGATGCACAGTGAAAAAAACAAGAAGCATCAGACACAAGCTGCAACAAGAGAAATTCCCATTAAATATTAGTAAAAGGTTTCTGACCATGAGTGCAGTCAAACATTGGAACAGGTTACTCAGACTGTGCAGTCTCCGTCCTCAGAGATGCCCAAAACTCAAAGGGCAAGTCCCTGAGTAACCTGATCTAAGTCTGCCTGCTTTGACAACGCAGCATTTGGGTTACCTCCAGAAGCTTCTTCCAGCCTGTATGACTCTACAAATAAATGAAGTTATTATTTGCAGTTATATATACAGTACATGATCATTTTTTCAGACCATGTTGAACATTTTTGTAGTTTCCCAACAGACAAAATGATTAAAAATTCAGTTCTGCCCTTCAATCTCAAGTGTATTGATGCATTTTTTTTAAATTATTTCTTAACTCGTGTCAGCACACATTATCTCAGCTATGCACATAAAATTCTTGATCTTGGGAGGACTGCTGTATTCAGAATTACATGGCAGTCTGTGAAGCACTCCCAACTTCCTCATTCTTATTAAAGAATTGTCTCAAAATGTTATTAAACTGTAGCCATTAAGTTTAACCTCACATTTGTAAAAAAACAGCTCCCTCTACACAACTTCTGTTCTGTTTCACTCACAGAAAAAATGTTAACTCTTACAGCGAGACAGCTTTGATAACATGATAATGTAAACAGAAGATACGCTCAAACAGTAACTGAGTTACTTCACAATCAATTACTAAAGGATTTTTAACTTGTCATGGGAACCTGCTACAGCATTTCCAGTTCCATTCAGAACTTAAACAAGAACTGGTGGGCTCACAAGGTCCTCCTGCAAGACACGTTAGCAAAGCTGCACATTTAAACACAGAATAAAGTGTACGTTGATGAACTATAAAGAAAGAACACTAGAACACTTGCAAACTTTTATAACTTATAAATTACAGTGCAATTTTACCCAGGAAAGACTATTAAAATCCTGCATCTACTCCAAAACATTCTGCTCCTAATCATCTATAGTCTCCAAGTCTCAGTCAGGGCAATTCCAAAAGTTAGGATTTCAGACCCTTCTGAAAGGAGTGATTTAGTGCACACATATTGATTTAATACATATAAAGATTTAATAATTCTTTTATTTTAAAAAGTACCAATTATTGTCAAAAGAAGTCTACTGATGCTCCTGAAGAGACTTCAGGAAAAAGGTGCGTGTTCGCATTAGGTGAATGCCTGAACCAGAACCTCCCTCGCTGGTGGGTTTGTTCCTGCAAAGTGAGCTCAGCTGCCAACATACTAAGTTTTGAAGTTACACACAGGAGAATGCATTTTACTGGCACAGACTTTTCACCTCAAAGAACTGATTAAACAAAGGAATTTTCCATAACCAATCCAACCAAACTCCACTGCAGAGTTTTGCTAGTGTATTTACTTAGCTTTGTAGGTTTTGACACCTAGTTTCAGAAGCTACGAAGTTACCCGATGCACCAGGAAATACGTGGTTGCATAGCTGGTTCATTTTTCACAAGTGGGACTATTTCCTCATCAGAAGAGAAGTTTTGTTCTATTTACAGTGAGCTGAGCTACTGTTAAAACTCTGCCTTACTCAACTTGCCTTCCTAAATGAGTAGAGCTACCGAGACATAACCTTACTGAAAGAGGTGTCGTTCCCTTCTGATATCATGTTTGACAATACATGTATTTATATGCTCAGCATTTTAAGAAATGTGAGCAATTTTTGCATTAAAAAAAAAACGATGTGCTATAATTTCCTACTAACACTCCCCTTTCCTCACTGAAGGCACCCCTCTTTTCTCAGACTGTCTCCAAATCAACACAGCTATTTAACTCCTGTGCTTTGTAGTGAACAGGATTCACGTTGCAAAGAGAAAAAAAGAAAAAAACACCTACAGTAAATACATCCTGGCGAGTCACCAAAAGGCATCGACTACAGAACACTAGATTTCATTATGATTTAAACAGTTTCAATCTTGTTTTGCATGTGTGCTGCTATTTATAAATGAGTATTTACATTAATAAATACATCTTTTACAGTAAAAGCAGTACCTTCCATTAATCATTGCTTATATTCATGTGGATAAATGGTAGCTTTTATACACACACTAATATGGTCATTAAAAAATCATTTTTATATATGCTTATTAGTTTGACATAGCCACAGGCAGAAAAACAATTTGTACAGAAACTGGAATACAATTAAACTGCAAAAAAAGGTTATTAAGCTCTTAACAAAACTAGTTCAAACATGCTGAATAAATAAATAGGTTTTGCATTCAAGACTTATTAAGATAGGATGCATTACTGATACGAAGGGAAGAGAAGCGATCATTTCCAATTGCTATTTCCCTTAAGAGTTCAGGCCTCCAGGATTTCCACCTCTCACACCTAATTTTTATTTATAGACTGAAACACAAACAAACTTTTGTTCTTCCACCCATCTAAAAGCTTCTGAACTTTCAGTAACCTAAGTGAATGTAACAGCCATAGAACACTGTGTCTCACAAAACCTGTCTGTAGTACTGGAAAATCCCAGGTGCTGGATGCTACGCCAGTAACTTTCACCAGCAACAGCCCAGCTTCGGACCTTGGCTGGGACCTTGGGTTGTGCATGGTCTTACACACCATATTAACTACAAATAGTACTCAGATTTAAAAACAAAAAACAAAAAAGCTTTTTCAACCTTATCCGCACACTATCATCACTTTGAAAGTTAAGCAAGGTTTCAAAATCTTATGCTAAAACGTAAACCTAAGGAACAGAGCTGGGTTTGAAACCAGTTGCGCAATCTCGCACACTGACCTGATACTCTTTCTGGCTCTTCTTCCTTGGTTTTACAACTCCTTTACCTGAACCACACACTATTGCCAATTTCTTCCACTATCCCAATTCATGCCCTTTCTGTATTCTCAATTTTGCAAAATACTACAAGTTTTAAACCTGAATTGTTTTTCAGCCAACATGAACCGGCTACTAGATAGCAACAGGAAGGTGTTGCCACTGCAAAAGGAATTACTTACTGCCTTTGCAGCATTTACAATTCCTGACTACACACGAATCAAGACATGAACTGAGCACATTTCAGAACTTGTGGCATCACTCGACCACCTGATCTCTTATTTTGCTTTTATAGCATTGTTAGGAGACTGGTACAGAAAAGTCTGTTATTTTGTTCACCTTCTTCCCTCTTCAAATTTCAGTAGCTTTGACCAGTGTTGTATTGACTAGTTTTCTACTGACAGTGTTTTGACTAGCCTCTGTCAAAATTACCTACAACACTGTTGTACCACCATCATCTATGTCAGCCTTTGATGTTATCCATTCCATAGCATGGGAGAAAGGTATACAGAGGGGCAACATGATTTATATCCTGTGAAAATGAATGTTTGCCTGTCTACCTCTCCTCCTGCATCTATATTATAATCCCAGCTGGATGGGTAAGAAAGGTACGCTTTCCAAATGCTATCCAGCAGAATTTTTTTAGCTGAGTAATACTCAATGTTTGAGATAAAACTTGTCTAATTTCATAAATGTTAATTTCAAATAAAATTGCTATATTATTCATGCCAAGTGTCAATAGAGAGATCAGAAAGTAATCAAACTGAAGAAATTCAATTCAAGATCTCCATATGCATTAAGAACTTGCACTTCTAAATTTCATTCCTTATACAGTATTCATTTAGTGCCTCAGTAGAGGGTAAATCTGCCCACTTGAAAGTACAGTAACTCACACCTCCAAAAATGCTTTAGTCTAAACTGAATACGTCTTCTACTTAATCCACTTAGAGTGCACAATCTTCTCAGTTTAATACCATCAGAAAATGATTAAAGCTTTCAAGCAGTATACATCTTAATTGTAAAATGACTGCACAACTTAAATATATCAATGCTTTCAAGCACATTGCTAAGAGGCTATCCAACATAAGTTAAGTGATGTAATAACAGCCATAAACCAAGCCCATAACATTTTGGAGACCCCAGTCTCTCCAAATACTGGGTGGGAGCTGCAGAATACAGTGAATGCTTGTTTCAGAATGGATAAATATATCACATCCTGATAAACCTTCTAAAATGTTCAGATTAATGAAAGCTAATCCACGTACCTCTTCTGTGGAAAACTAAAATCTTGAGGTATCGCAAGATCTGCATGAATGTTTGCTTGCTTTTCCATTAGCTTGCTGCATTAGCCATCTTTGTTTTATTAGCCAATAAAATCTATTGCTAGGCTTGGAAAATTCCAATCATGTAGGACAATCAATTTTATATGGGACTGAAGTGGATAAAATAATCAATTTAAATTCACAATGGAAAAATGCTCATTCTATTCCCTTATACCAAGGCAGGAGGACTCTCTACAAGGTCTGCACCTATTTTGGGAGAAAAGAAAAACTGCAATTAATGGATAGAAGAAAGTTCAGAACTTAACTCCATCAGTCACACAAACACAGCCAGTGCTTCTCAGCTCTTAGAGAGGCAAGATGAAAGAGTCACTGTATCTGACATTATTTGACAGGACAGGAGGCAATGGGCACAAACTGGAATACATGAAGCTCCATCTGAACATGAGGAAACACTTTTCTACTGTGCAGGTGATGGAGCACTGGCACAAGTTTCCCAAAGAGGTTGTGGAGGCTTCCTCGTTGGAGATCTTCAGAAGTCACCTGGACATGGTCCTGGGCAACCTGCTCTAGGTGTCACTGCCTGAGCAGGGGGTTGGACCAGATGACCTCCAGAGGTCCAGTCCAACCTCAACCACTCCGTGATACCAAAATAACTGGTAGTCTAAGTACTTTCAAGCATATACTCTATCAGCAACATACTGGATTAGAGTTACTTGTATATTCTTGAAAGGATACAAAGAGTCATGACTACCACATAGACAAATGTGAACTAGGTAGAGCACACAGGCTTAATGCCTCTGGCCGGAAAGAGACAGAGAGCGCCTTGTGCTGTGCATCTCTTGGCTGATCAGTGGCTCTAGTTCTGAAGCATGGACCCATTAATCTCAAGCATACAGAAAATCTGCCTTATTGTAACCACTTAAGACATTTTGGACATCCTTCGTCTAACTTCAGAGAAGTCTGAAACACTGTTTTGATGTCTCCAACATCTAAGTCATACCAAAGGTTCTGCTGCCATGAAAACCTGCATTTTTTTTTAAATCAGAAATGAATGAAACTGTACATTACATGAAAACAAGAGCAGTACACCACCACCATGTACACAAGCCACCACGCCCTAGCTCTGAAACAGGCAGCTGCCACGAAGCTGGATCCAACAGAAGAAGACAACGAGCACTGATAACTGTGGTCTTTTAAGATACCCTGCTCCTTGAGCGATTTTCTGTAAAAATCTGTTTTAAACCTAAAAAGTTTCCACCAGCCACAAACAGAGATTACACACAACTCGTTAACGCAAACCCTCTGCTCCTTGACCTTAGACTTCCCCAGTTACCGCCGTTTAATAGGAAACGAAAAAGCCTTCCTCGTCCCCACACCCTTCCTCCCCTCCCACATCTCCCGCACCCCGGCTCCTCCCGGAGCCTGCGGGAGGTGCACGGGCAGACCCGGCCCGGCTCCGGGGCACGGCCCCCTCTCTGGGGAGGGCAGAGCCGGCAGGGGCAGGAGGCCTCGGAAAGGGGAAGCGAGGATGGGGGAAGGGGACGGGAGAGTCCCCGAGCGCCTTTCCGACCTCTCGCTGCCCGCTGCCCGTCCCCTCCACCGCCGGGCAGCAGCGGGGGCGGCCGGGCGGAGGTGGGAGCGGCGACGGGAGCCAGCGGAACCGCCACCGCCTCCATCGGAGGCCGGATCCCGCCCCGCGCCGGGCCCGGCTCCTCGCACCGTACAAGGAGCGGCGGGAGATGCCCCGGGGCCGGCACGGAGGCCCGGGCCAGCCCTGCCCCCCGCCCGCGGACCCTCCTCCCGCCCCCCTGACAGGCCGCGCCGCAGG
>VXAL01008337.1:239609-353835 GCA_013399475.1 Chauna torquata | reverse complement strand
AGCTCTGGCCAGCAGCGGGTCCCTTTTGGAGCCGGCTGGAGCTGGCTCTGATCTGACATGGGGCAGCTTCTGGAATCTTCTCAGTGAAGCCACCCCTGTGGCCCCCCTGCCACCAAACCTTTACCACGTAAACCCAATACAACACCCTATTGCTAAATAGCTAACCCACATTTTAGTAAATGTCTAGTCCATTACACGAAGCCCTCTGTGGGCTACCAAGTCTGTCTGATGAGCAGTATGTGGTTTACTGATGCAAGGAAAGAAAGACAAATTAATTTAAACTAAAATAATAAAGCAGCTCTTGAGTTCTACTTTATCTAACCAAACATGATAGAGATACCAATCAAGTACCTTGCTACCTAGAAGACAGCGATGAGGAGAGGGACCTGGGAGTGTTGATCGATGCAAGGCTGAACATGAGCCGGCAGTGTGCTCAGGTGGCCAAGAAGGCCAATGGCATCCTGGCCTGTATTAGAAACAGTGTGACCAGCAGGAGCAGGGAGGTGATCATCCCCCTGTACTCAGCTTTGGTGAGGCCGCACCTCGAGTCCTGTGTTCAGTTTTGGGCCCCTCACTACAAGAAAGACATCGATGCCCTGGAACGTGTCCAGAGAAGGGCAACGAAACTGGTGAGGGGTATGGAACACAAGCCTTATGAGGAGCGGCTGAGGGAGCTGGGATTGTTTAGTCTGGAGAAGAGGAGGCTCAGGGGAGATCTCATTGCACTCTACAACTTCCTGAAGGGAGGTTGTGATGAGGAGGGGGTCGGCCTCTTCTTTCACATAACTAATGATAGGACTCGAGGTAATGGCCGCAAGTTGCGCACAGGGAAATTTAGACTAGACATCAGGAAAAACTTTTTCTCTCAGAGAGTGGTCAGGCACTGGAATGGCCTGACCAGGGAGGTGGTGGAGTCATCGACCCTTGCGGTTTTTAAGAAGCGCCTGGACAAGGTGCTACAAGATATAGTTTAGTAGCTTAGTGGGTAGTATTGGTGATAGGATGACGGTTGGACTAGATGATCTTGAAGGTCCTTTCCAACCTTGTGATTCTGTGATTCTGTGATTCTATTTTGCTGTACTGCTTCTGTCATTTCATACGCTATTGTCTCTGTAGGGGCCCTGGCCCTTGCCAAGAACTGGCAGGAAGAGCACAGCGATCCTTCCTGCAGGGTCTCTCTGCTGGGCAGTCAAAATGGCTTGAGACAAACACAGTTTCTGTGCTAAAGCAGTCCTGGAGACTGGCAAGGATGCACAGTCTAACTTTAGCAAGGGTTAGCACAGTACCCTTCTTCTCTCCTTTTGTACTGGCCCCAAAGATTGAGATAATCAATGCAGAAAAAAAAAATTACATTTTCATTCTTCTGATTCAAGACAGGTGATTGACATCTGACATATTGCATCTGTTCAGAGGACAAATTGATGAGAAGTGTACTTGGTGCCTACTTGTTTGATCTGGAGGATGTACTACACTGTTTCCTAGGCTGATGGTGGGCTCGGGCCAGGCTGTGAGCCCTGCTCAGATGGTGCTCCCAGCAGTGGGCCAGGAGGAGCACCCAGATGGGGCAGAGGGCTGTGTCCTTGCTACCTGCCCCTTTCTGTGGGAAGCGTCTCCCTTCACCATGACACTTTTTGATATAAATCCTCACGTTCCTGTAGGGTGGTGGGAGGCATGCTCCAATTCCTGAGATTGCCAAGTACATATCAGATCTTAGGGTGTTGGGAATTGCCTGCCAATTTTTGTCCGTATTTTGGGGCGGGGTATTTGGTGTTTGCAAAGCTCCCAATTCGCTGTCTGTACCTTACAGAAACTTAACAGTGAAAGCAAATAAGTTTGTTCTAAAAAAGTCAGATGTTAAATCCTTACAACAGTATAGGGAAGAAAGCTGTGACAGGAAGAAAACTATAATAAAGTGCAACTCTAGAGCAAACTTTAAATTGAGCTTCCTTCTTAGATAACACAACCTTTTAGGCCACAACAGACATTCAAGACAATGACTCAGTCGCCCTTCACCTTCTGTGGACGTCCCATTTCCATTCACAGAACCGTAGAATGGTTTGGGTTGGAAGGGACCTTAAGAACCATCTTGTTCCAACCCCCCTGCCATGAGCAGGGACACCTTCCACTAGACCAGGTGCTCAAAGCCCCATCCAACCTGGCCTTGGATGCTTCCGGGGATGGGGCATCCACAACTTCTCTGGGCAACCTGTTCCAGTGCCTCACCACCCTCAGAGCAAATAATTTCTTCCTAATATCTAATCTAAACCTACCCTCTTCTAGTTTAAAGCCATCACCCCTTGTCCTATCACTACACCCCCTGATAAAGAGTCCCCCTCCAGCTTTCCCGTAGGCCCCCTTTAGGTACTGGCAGGCCGCTATAAGGTCTCCCTGGAGCCTTCTCTTCTCCAGGCTGAACACCCCCAGCTCTCTCAATCTTTCTTCATAGGAGAGGTGCTCCAGCCTTCTGCTCATCCTCGTGGCCCTCCTCTGGACACACTCTAATATGTCCATGTATTAGATATCTGTTGATATCTTAGAATTTACTGTCCTTTGGTTTCTTTTCTCAGGAGGTTCATGGTCTTCCCTTTTTCTGTGACATTTTTAAGATTGTCACAACATTATGTTTCACAACCGTAATACTTATACAATGGTTTAATTAATTTTCCATCGTATGTTATGTTTATGACTACGCATGTCATAATTATTTGGATGGCAGACTTGATATTTAGAGTAGATTTTTTTTTTGGTCAGTTTTAGGGGCTGATATTGCCATTGCATTCAGATCTCATCCAGGCTTGCTCTGTGACTTCTTACTCTGCTTCTATTCTTGGGAGCTTTCTCGGCTTCTTTTTCCGCCCCGCCCCCTCCGAGAATAGTCAGCTGTGTATCTTGCCTTATATAATTCAAATTCAGAGTCTTGCATTTACCTTTCTTTTGACATGTATCCATGTTTTAGAAATTAGATACCCATATTGTTTCTTAGCTTCATCTTAAATGTGGGTCAGTAGTTTACTTCACTGGTTGCAACAAGACTTAGTTCTCCCATAAATTGAGGTGTATAGAAGCAGATATTCTCATTCAGAGTGGGATTATTTATTTGTGGTACAGAATTTATATTCAGGGACAGGAACACACAAAGGTAGGGTGAAAAAGAGCAAGTGCTGAGCATTTGGGAGGAAGGTAACTGGAGGAAGGAAATATAGTTATGTCTTGGCTGCTACTCCTGCTGCAGCAGAGATAAGGAGGTTGCAGGTCTTTGAAGGCAGGCTCAGCAGGCAATAGTAGCAGCAGCATCTGCAAAGAGCTGAAGGCAACAAAAAGATGATAAAGATGAAGTGCTGCATACTGAAATATATACTTTTGGCTCTAGACAGTCCTAAGCTATCTTTTGGAAGGAGCAATGCTTATATAATCCAAATTATGTATAGATTTTCAGAGGTGCCAAAAAATGTCATGCTCTACTGATTTTGAAGCCTGTGATCTTCAAACATGGGGTATGTGTCGGTAGGTTTCTCCTAATATGTTTATTGTCTTTGCTATTTTAGTATGTTAACTGTTTGAAAGCTACAATGTTAGCATTTAAAATCTTGTCTGTACTTGCCCACTTTTTTTCTTCACCTGCGCTTTGACTTCTTGAGTGTGTTGTTTGATAACATTGCCAGATTTGTAAAGGCACTTCATCCAAAATTCTCTGATGACAAGAATCCTGATTTCCTTTTGAAATGTAGAAATGGAGCACTGTTGAGCAAAGAAGATTATTGGCTACTTATAAAACGTATTCTTTCGTTACAGAATATCTTCTCTTAATACTAATTTATTTAATTATGATACAATATAAGGAACTACAGCGAAGTAAAATGGCATTCTAAAAGTATTCTAAAAGTTAGCAGTGCTTGATGGATTGCCAGTATCAATCAGTTTTAGGGGTTAAAGTTACAGCACCAAAGTTTTCAGGAAAAATAGCAGGACTACTAAAATTTTTTTCTCTAGCATTGTTTGCAGTGTCTGTGGAAAAGCTTGCTAACTTAGACATTAGTTTGTGCTACAGCGTTAAATATTTTTTAATAAATTATATCACAGCCATGTGCTTTGACTGAGCTTTGGAAAGAAGAATATTAGCATGTGTATTTACAGCCTGTTTTTCAAAGATACATAAATTAGCTATATCCAGTTATATGTACAGCTAGAGGGTTTCAAGAAGAACATTGACAAATTGCAAAGGGTTCAAAGAATAATCAGGGACTGGAAAATGTGAGCAATTCAATCTGGTTAGTTTATCAGTAAAGATGTTTACGAGTTTTATGAGGTCAGAAAGTTGTTAATAAGATGTTTTGGTACAGTAGAGTATTACATGACCAGAAGTTAAAACAGGACAAATTCAGGCTACAAGTAAACATAGATTTTAGTTGTCAGAGTAGTTGATTATTGAGACAATTTAACCAAGACAGCACTGGCAGTAGCAATTTCGAGTAAAAATTGAATGTTTTTCTAAAAGATATATTCTACAGTTCAGGGAGGAATTAAGGAGTTAATGGCCTGTGTTGCAGAAGGTAGCAAGGAAGATCCTGAAGCAACAATATTGTTGTAGGGCATGATTCTGTTAACTGTTTTGCAGGTTTTCCTGCTCAGCAACTGATGGGGAGAAACTCAAGTGTGAATGGAAGTGGCTCCATGAGAGAGCTGAAGAAGAGAGAGTACAGCTGGAGCACAATGAACTCAATTTGGTGAGGATGGAGTGCAGAAGGGGATCTGGCTGCTAAAAGGGAGCGAAGAAAAAGCACCAGGGAAATTACTGAGGTTGGAATGGGTATTAATGGACCAGGGAAGACCAGGGTCAGATAGGTCTGTGAATATGAGAGCATTTAAAATGGGATTATCTGGGGAGTATTTTCAATGCTTAACTTGTAAACATCTGAATCTGAGCTGTTGACCCTGGGCTCCCATTACATCAACAGGGAGAAATAAGCACTCCAAGGGTGAGATTCATCTGACCTAGTTAAGATGTCTGTTTTAGGATAAGATTATTGGCTCTAATGAGGTGGCTAGTTCAGACCCAGCTGTCTAAATATTAGGTCCTTGTGTTATGACAGCCAAATCCACTCTTAGAGTTAAAAGATCAAAGGGCAAGAAGGTGATGGACCAAGGAAGGGGGACACAGGCTGAGGGAAAAACAGAACGGACAGCTGAAGTTACAAGGCTAATGGAAGGGTGAAAGGATGACACTTTTAATTCAGCATTGCTCTGTGCTGCTTGGGGAACTCATACTCAGGGAGGTAAATCCCATATTTACCCATGGAGGACTTTGTACCCAGAGGGCTGTATTTCTGCGCTGTCTTAAGTGTGACTCCTACTTGGCCATCAGGAATGCTGTATCAGTAGCTATGGATGACACAGAGCGGGAGTAGGATTAGGATTATCAAACGGAGAGGACAAGCTGGGGATTGGGAGGTGGGAAAATCAAGGTGTAAGGGTTCTGCATCCCATAATGTCTGAAAAGGGCCTTTAAAAGAACTGTGTGCGTAAAGATCTCTCTCAGGCTTCTCAAACGTGAATCAGTCTAACTCTTTGGTGTACTGCATTTGCCTTTGCTCTGTGCCAGGATAAGCTGGGAAGAGAAGGGAGGAGCAGGAGAAAGCAGCAGTGGTGCTAGGAGAAAGCAAATAAAGCTGAGGAGAGGAAAGGAGTTGGAGCACCACTCTCCTCAGCCATTAACTTCTTATAGGAGTAGAGCAGCCAACTGATTTTGAAAAGCTTCATGAGAAAGCATACAAATTCCTTTCCTTCCCTCTCACTGAGCCTGGTTCCTGTTTATATTTTTAGTTATTTCCTTCTGAAAAAGGAAAGTGTAGTTTTCTAGCTGGATTTATTTATAAGGCGACATTGTTTGGCAATTTTATTTTTCAACAGGAAATGGCAAATGTGCTGATTTGTATAATGAAGTTGAAATTCACTGGAGGAGTCCAAATTCCCTTTTCTTTTACTCTCTATAGAAATGAATTTTTTATGAAGATAAAATCTCAGTTAAGATAAACCATACAAGCAGATGTGACTGAAGGGCTGAGAATTTCTGCCCCTGTCTAGAAAAATGGCTCAGAAGCAATGTTACTTCAGGCTGCATAGTGGTGTGGGGCCTTAATTTTTGATCTTGTGTCACATATTAGAAGAAACAGTATAAAGAGGAGCTAGGATTTTGAAGTAAAGCAATGTAATTTTATTTTTGGTAGTTTGGCCCCTCAATGATTCCCAGCATTAGTACTTGAGTATACTTGCTTCCAACCTCAGTACAAGGCCTGAATGCTAAATACTTCTGGAAATCAGGACATTGTCCAAATGTTGATGTGGGAACATAACTTCAGTCATCTGCTTTTGAAACTGTGCTTACAATCTCAGAAGTAACTTGTGATTCTGATTCACTCAGTTTGAGATGCCATTATGCTTCTGATAAGAGGCGTTATTTGACCATTGGTGACAAAGGGTCTCTTTACAGGACACCCTAAATTGCAGAGACAAAGTCATTATTTATTTGAAAAGATAACCCTTTCATTTCAGGGTTGATATCTTCTTAGTGGGACAAGAACGTTTCTGACTCAGTCAATAACTGTGGTAATATTTTGAAACTCGTGTTCATGTTCTTTTAATGTTTGCTGTCTTCCAGACGCTGCTTTACATAGTCAATGTAAGTACAGATAGGATGAGGCCAGCACTGACGCTGGACGAGGAGAAGGCTGTAACACAATCATCATGCCAGCTGATCCATGGCTGGGTGAATTGCTAGCAGAAAATTCAGGCAACATGCAGCCCAGTTCAGAGCAGCTTCAGATGAGCCTGCTGTGTAACTGGCTCTTCCACACTCCATCCACTGCCGCATGTTAACAGCTGACTGGACTTGTGAAATGGAAAGGGACCTCTCTGAAACTTCTGGAGCTTTCTGATTACTACAATAGGTTTCGTGCATTAAAAGAAAAGTGAAAAGGTTTTTTATTGTTAAGACACCATGAGATTCTGTGCTGCTCTTTATGGTAGAATTTCATTTTTGCATTTTCATTCTCTCTTCTATTTTCATACCTTAGAAAGAAAGGCCTATTTCTATTTTATTTAAAAATTGAGCAGTTCTTCTGATAGTGAAAATAGGTCTGATGTGAACTGGGATTACAGTAGGTTGCAGTGAGGATCCCATGAAGGGCGAAGAGATTCCAATAAAGAAGGTCTGTCAGGTTACGAATCACAGCAGCTCAGATCAGCCTTCTTTTCTTTGTTTCAGTATGAACTTCCCAATAAATGGAATCTGAGGTTTGTCAAAGTCCGTAAGATTCAGTCTTGCAGGAAAACAAATTTTGGAAAAAAAAAAGTTTTTTCCATCTCTCTTATGTTTTGTATAGCTCCTAAACTGGGCATCTGCACACTTTCTTTCAAAGTACATACATTGTTGTTGTGGTTTAACCCCGGCAGGCAGCTAAGTGCCACACAGCCGCTCGCTCACTCTCCCCGGGTGGGATGGGGAGAGAATCAGAAGGTAAAAGTGTGAGAAGTCGTGGGTTGAGATAAAGACAGTTTACGAGGGAAAGCAAAAGCAGCGCGCGCAAGCAAAGCAAAACAAGGAATTCTTTCGCTACTTCCCATGGGCAGGCAGGTGTTCAGCCACTGCCAGGAAAGCAGGGCTCATCACGCGTAATGGTTTCTTGGGAAGACAAATGCCATCACTCCCAACGTCCACCCCTTCCTCCTTCTTTACCCCAGCTTTTATGACTGAGCATGACGTCATATGGTGTGGAATATCCCTCTGGTCAGTCTGGGTCACCTGCCCTGGCTGCGTCCCCTCCCAGCTCCTTGTGCACCCCCAGCCTCCTCGCTGGCAGGGCAGCACAAGAAGCAAAAAAGTCCTTGGCTCTATTTAAATACTGCTCTGCAACAACCAAAAACATCGCCACTATTTTCATCAAAAATCCAAAACACAGCATTGTGTGAGCATCTACGAAGAAAATTAACTCTATCTCAGCCAAAACCATGACAATTGTGGAAAGGCAGACAATCAAATAAAGACAGATTTCATCTCATCTAGTAAAAAGTATATTTAGTGTAAAAGCTTGATACAAAAATGTATTTAGTAAATGAGATGTGCGTACCACAAGAAGGATTTGCTCTCTCATACTGTTAGAGTAGAACCACTGTCTCTGAACATAAGTGACTCTTCGCAGCATCTCATCGGTTACCCCGTTCACTTAAAAAAAGAAGACTCCTTAAAAGCAGTTGCCGTCTTGTGTATTGATAAAATCACATTAATCTATTAAAATATTTTTCTTTCTTTGTACTGTTTTTTGGAAGGCTGAGGCAGACAGAGGTGTAAGTTGCCATTAGTGGTCATGTAAATGCTATCCCACAGAACTCACCTGTGGCCTTAGAACACAAAATCTGCTAACTTGGGATGTCTGTCATTTCTTATCTATACACAGGGACGCCATGAAACTGCCTTGTGTGTAAAAGCAGCTCTGAGGATGCTCTCTTACCATTCTCTTTCACCCAAAGTAGTCTTATATGTGACTACAATAATGGCATTATTCTCAATTTTCTGGTACTCTGGAAATTAGGAGGTCTCTGACCACAAGAGAGTCAGGATTTCACCCACTTGGATTCTGAAGTTGATGATGGCTGTAGGCCATTTTGGGTAAGACAAGATTACCAGAAATCAAGGGAGGAGGGTTACGGACAAAAGTGTGTGTGCAGACAGGAGTGCAAGTTTTATGTCTACATTGTCTCAAGCTAACATTCATCTTGTTAGACTTCAAAAAACATTTTCTTATTTTGACACCTCAATTTTACACTGAATTGAGTTATGTAATGGTACAGAGGTCTACTGCAAAGAGCAAAATTAATATGACAAACATAACAAAGCTCAATGTGGGAATTATCCATTGTTGTATTTCATACTTGTTTTGTACTCCATCATGAGCAGCTTCATAGGCTTCATATTGACAGCCCTTTATTCAAGAGTTTACATAGAAGAAAAATCCCCCAAAGCATTTCCACTGTTGATTATGTCTGTGGTGAATGGATTTTGATAAGTTAATAATTCTGTCTATTCCTGAGAAGTTTCTGAGAAGAGAAAAATGATGGCTTTTTTCTTGCAGTAAACTGGGATATAGTTAGGCACATTCTCCCTGCGTCTTAACATGGATGAAAGACAACTGACAGAAGCCTAATGCAAAACCAGGGGAAATGCATCCCGTTGTAGTGCCCCCCAGGAAATAATCTTTTGGTTAAGCAGAACAACTCAGAACAAAAGTAACACAAAGATTAAAGGTCAGATTACACTGTTTTTGTTTCTTCCTGATCAAGAAATACATACAGGAGTAAAACATTATGCTTGCTTTGAAAAAATGCTGCCATTTTCCTCTTTCTAGCCCTTTAACAAGTAACTTACGTGAATTAGTTGGGAATGGAAAATATTGAAACCAGAACAGTATTTTGGTAATAATTAGTAATTCACTAAGGAATTCTGATATCTAGATGAAGTATTTTGAACCAAAGAAACTGCTTTTGATTCTGGAAAGGGAACAGACTTGTATTCCACATGTGTTTTAACCAGGTTTCTAATTTGTAGAGAATTGCACATGCTATTTCTGTGCCTGCTTTAACTCCTGTTGCTGCTGTTATAATGATGATATCCCTGACTGGTACAGATCATTAGTCTGAAAGAAAGCCTCATGTACTTTCTCTGCAGATGGTAAGCTCAGGCTTTTGCAATCTGTGGAAAGTTAGGGCAAATGCAGAGCTCTACTTCCTTCCTCAGCAGAAGATTTTGAACTTCTGGTTTCAGTCTCTCATGTTGGATCAGGATATACAGTAAAAAAAAAAAGGATTCTTATCCCTGTTGTGATCACTAGGATGAGATGACAAAGAGATGCAAACAGAGGTGGGATATCCAAAGATGTAAGGTAACATCATCTAGCATGATGGACAGGAGTCTCTAATCTGACTATTCTTTTTCAAATTTTTGTGGTCCTCACATCAAAAGTCATTTCTAGGGAAAAAAGAGAACAGCAAGGAGCCTTTATAGATGTTTAAAGTGCAACACAGGAGAAGACAAAGAGCTTTCTTGAAAATGTAATGTTGATAGGTTAGTGGCAGGGTGTGAGACTTTGATAACATATGAAAGACACAGAAGGAATGGTAACAGGCAGGAGGTGGTGAGACATGGATGGACAGCTGGTTCGTGTGCTGCTTGCTGACATGTGACATGAAAAGCTGTTTCTAAACCTAGCTAGATGTGTTAGCAGACCTGCTGTAGCCGAGTCCAGCTTCCTCATGTGTCCTAGCACGGTACTGGATGCTGTTTTTTGGCTGTTCCCTTGTGTAGCTTGTGATGGTTGGACCTGTATTTGTTCTCTTCTGGCAATTTTTAGCTCTTCATTGGTGCTTATTTATTTCTGTGTTTGGCCTTGCGTTCCTTTTAGTCACAGCCTTTTCTTTGCTGTGAGTGGCATAGACTGCTGCTGCCACCATTGTTGCCTGCCTTGTGTACAGGGACCTTCCTGCCAGCCAGGAAAGAAGGAAAAGAACTAGGAAAGGAGTGGGAAAATGGGAGGGTGGGGAAGGAGAGGGCAACAGATCTCATGCCATTTTCTTTCGTTTCAGCACATTGGCCCTTACAGATTCTGGGCAATACAGCTTGCCCCTGATAGCGGGCTGTATTCCAGGGAAGGATTTTTCAAACGGGCTGTTAGCAAACCCTCTGTCAAGTCATAAAAATCTGTTCCAGCCCTCTTAACTTGGCAAAGTTGGGATTTTGTAGCATGTGCGGTGGAGGAGGTGGTAGGGTCCCCTGCTGATGGCCAGCCCTGCAGATCGCTGGGGCTGGGAGGGACCCTGCAATGGGGCTACTGCTGCCTGCCCTGGGCACCAGGTGGAAGGGAGACGGTGAAATGGTCCAGGTCTAAGGCAGCCCCAGAGGGTTTTGTTTTATGTATTAACACCTCTGAGAATTTCTGTTAGCCAAGCCAAGCAAAGCAAAAGGAAAACCAAAACAAATAGTGAAGCTGTTTCAGTGGGTGTGGGTGGAATAGTTCCCCCAACATCAGAGGAGGAACTGATGAGGACGACAGAGAGGAATTTCAGTCTTGAGCAAACTGCAAAATCTCAGGGATGCGTGCTTGACTTTGGTGCTGTAGACATTTGTGTGCCCAATGTCATCTGAGACGTGCCTGATGCTGTTTTGTATGGATTAAAGATTAGTGATACCAGCCTGTGGGTGCAAAAAACCCCCAGTGAAATATGACTCCTCTGGGCAGAGAGGAGTCTGAGGCATTGGCATGGAGATCATAATCTTTCTTTTCCTGCTGCAGGATACACAGCCTTTATTTTAGGCTCTCTTTTGTAGTGTAAGGCAATCCGTGTTAAGAGCTGACAATGAACATGTATTAAGCTAGCGTGGAGTGCCAAGTACAATGCCAGATACACTGTGAGGTCTCTACAGAGTTTTGGGAAAAGGAAGCCAAGCCAGGGTTCAGTGTTCCTGAAAGGGAACAGTTTCTAACAACAGGGGACATTGAATCAGCCAGAGAAACAGTGCATCTTAAATGAAGCACAAAATTGGGTGACAGCAAAATTTGAGAGCAATTCTCTGAAATTATTACTTCTGCAAGGACTCCTTGCAGAGGTTGGACACCAACCAGCTGTTCCAGGTAAATGGATTTAGAAGCAAGTCCTCCACGTTTTGTCAGTGACGCACGGACAGAAAAGAGTTAAAGGCTTAAACTTTTCCTGGTAGAAAATGATTAGTATCCCTTAGCAAGGGGTATATTTAGCAGATCCTAAACAGACACTACACTACAGCAAATAAAACGGTGCTTTCTTTTTTTTTGCTTTCAGTTTTTGCTCATTGGTATGTATATATACATTTCTAATAAAAAATCATGAAGGATATCCAGAGATTCTTATCCAATCTATTTTGGAGCATATTATAAGGATACCGACTAAAGACAACACAGAAATGTCCCAGTGTCATTGTTTTGAAGCACAGCAGTCTGGAAGCCTGAGATCTGTTGTCAACGTAAAGCTTTTATTTATTTCAGTTAATTCTCAGCAACAGTACTGATCAAGTAGATTTATCTTTATAGTTTTATTAATTACACACATGTAAATATGATGCTAGACTTTCTTCGTCTGGAAGTCATGTATTCCCCAATGGCAAGACTTGGGACTTCAGGCATGTAGAGTGTGATTGTGATTTATCAGTCCTTTTTAGCTCGCGTTAGGAAACAGACGAGGTAAGAAGTGATCTGTGCGATTCCGTGCGATACCCTTTATGAGCACAGTGATGCACTAGATGGCACTGTTGGTTTTAGTTTTACCACTCTCTTCCTCTTCTGGGGAACTCGTCTTAATTAGCTTCCTTTTGCAAACAAACATGCTGTTTCAACAGAGGGTCAGTGTACATTGTTCTGGGCTGCTGCTTTTATGTTTATAGTCATGTAATCAATATGTTGTAAGGGTAATTAATTTTTAACTTCAAGCCAATTGTAGATCAAATGCCAGTAGAGTCACTGGGTGGAGACGGTTTAATTTCTTTTGAAGCAATGATACTGATTAGCTGTAAAGGGTTTGCAGTGAGTAGCTAGAGATCCAGAAGACCTGCTTTGAAATACTGGTGTTAACTTTAAAGTAACATTATTACTGTGATACAGATTAATGAGTTGTGACATAATTCTGATAAAGTTCCTCTCGTGCTTGCTATGTTTTGTCCTGTCAATTCCTATTTCAAAGCAGTTTTATTTGCTTTGACTATTCTGTTCCTGTCAAAGGCATGGTACAAAGTCAACATGAAATTGATCAAACTCGCTTGCTGCTTTTCATCCCTTTTCCCTCATTATCTGTCTTCAGGGACTCTAGAGGGTCGACAGCTAAGGGTGAGATTGTGACCGTCTGTACAACAGGATACAGGATCCTGTAAGAAGCCGGGGGATTCTGAAATCTCTCTAACACGCATGTGGGTCGCACTGCCAGGCTGGTGTGCTGGCCTCCCTTCCCTTTCTCCTGCGGTCTAGGGTAGCTCTGGCCATCTCTCACGGTCCTTACTTTGAGATATTTGCTACCCCTACTTCCAGTGCTTTCAGCCCATCCCCTTGATGCTTTCTTGTCTCTGAGCTGACCTGTCTTGATCATATTTTCATCCCTTCTCTCTCTTTCATCTTCTTCCTTGCCTCTGTTCTTCAACATTCAGACAAGTTAGTCTCTCAACACTCAGCTCTCCATCCCTGTCTTATTACTTTAATATCTTCTTCCTGCTTTTTTTTTTTTCTTGCAATCAATAAATGAGCCATTTTCATGGATAGGCTATTGATCACTTCTCCAGTTGTCTGGATTCTTTCTGATCTAGTGTCTGTGCTTTCCATTACATTAAAATTTCAGTAGAGGCTCTGGCTATCCATTCTTGGGCAAGTCTCAGGGCCTCTCTGCTCTCCTCATCTTCCTTGATCTCTTGGCTGACTTTTGATACTTTGATCATTTAATTGGATCTCATGCCAAGTAAAATGACGAGCACTTGTTTAATCTGAAATTAAACTTTATTTAGTCTAACGTTAAAAAAAAACATCAATTTCAAAACAAAAATATCTCACTTTCTCTGAAAAAATAATCCAGCCTTTAATATTTTTGGGCTTAAACTATTAATTGAATTCAGTGTGGACTGAACAAGATTTTCTGTCCTTTTGAGTCATACTTTTGGGTAAATCTTATCAGTTAATGGGACTGTGTTACCGAGCTGTGCTGCAAATGTCTCTAATTTCTGCTGGAACCAAGAATAGCCCTCAATATAGATGGGTATGGTCATCAGCTATTGTGACTAGTCAGATTTTTAACTTTTTCAGGAAGACAAAACATCATAAGTTTGATAATGATCAGCAGAGTTTAGGATCCACACCACTACATTTTTTGTCACAGATGAATCTTGTGACTAATAAAGGCAAGACTGCAGTTATTGCAGCAGACTGTTCTGTAGACTGTAATCTACAGTTGTTTGTAAAATATTAGATTAAGATCATGAAATTTATTCTAGTTTTGAGAAAAACTAGAGATGGATATTTGCAGCATGAAGAAAGATAGAAAACCTAATTATCGTAACCACAAGAACTGAAAAGAAAAATCCGTGCCGTCTTTCTGCCTGTCTGTTCTGCAGGACGCGTTTTTCCAGCAGCCTTAGTCACAGTACTTCAGAGTAGTGCTTCTAACGAGCACTTGCTAAAAGTGGCTGTTTCGGGAGGTGGTGGGGTGGGACAGTCGTGTCTAACAATGTATTTACAGTAGAGGGAGCTGATGTTCAATGAGCGCGTGCGTGACTTTTTACTGCAGTATGGCTCCCTGTCGGTGTGTAAGCACCACACAACAACTATCCTGTCCTTTCACCAGCTGGAAAGGGATACTTCTGCGTCCCTCACCCACGGGGTCTGTCACAGCTGATCTCTCCGGCAGGGCGCGTGGCCTCAGAGAGCACTTTTTGAAGAGTCATCCTCTGGGGCCCGTGGGCGTTTTCCCATCTCAGGTTAGACATGAGGGAGAGACTGGCAATAATGTTTGTATAACATTGCAAACACTGAGTCTCAGCACACCTCCTACCAAAGGCCGATGTTTCCATCTTTCTAAATGTCATAACTTCCTATTACATTGCAGGCGGTCCCTCTTTTGTATCCCTAGCATTCCTGTACTCCCTGCCCTTGGCCTGGGCTCTGCCTGACCCATCTCATGAATGAGTGCTCAAGAAATTCGTTGATTTACAGCACTCTCTTTAGAAGCCAGAGATCTCTTGTTATCTGGAACTGGCTGGTTGAATTATGCAAGTTATTTAATTAAGATAGAGAAAAAGCAAGTGTGAAACAACAGAATACAAATGCACTCAAAAATATGGAGTTATCATTCTTTTAAGTGAATTCCATTGGATAATGCAGGCTAATGGACTGACGGACTGGGGCTCCAACTAAGTGAGTTCCTGCTCCTGGCTTTGCCATCACTCTTTGGTGAAAGCTGTTCTCCCAGTGAGGCAACTTTCCTGCCTGTGATGGTTCAAGGTGAGCACAAAAGAATTAGCTGGGGAAGGGACATTGACCAGAGACAAACGTAAGATATATACTTAAAAAAGTAAAAAAGAGAGGACTCAGAATTACAGACCCATCTAACTTGTATAACTAGAAAGATCCTCAAACAAGTTATTAATTTTCCTTGTTAGCCTCTATTGCCATAGTTCTTGATCTGCATGTGTTTGTGGACAAAACCTCTAAACGAGTCAAGTGTAGTAGTACCTTGATTTTCCAGACAGCTTGGATTATATCACTGGTGGTTTTCTTTAGCCATGAGCAACAGAGCTGCTGACCTAATCACTCTATGAAGTAGTGAGAAGTTTTGAGAGTACTGAGTTCATCCTTGGCACCACACTTAAGAAAGGTGGAGAAACTGGGAAGAGCCAGCAAGAAGAAAGTTAACAGGTTTAGAAAATATGGTATGTGAGTAAGGGTTGAAGAAAACCTTTTAGCTTAGAGAAGACTGAGAGGGGACATCTTCGGTTAAAAGTTTTCTGTAAATAACGTGACAGTCATTTGTTCGCTGTGTAGACAGTGTTAGGGCAAAAAAGCATGGGTCTTATGCTGCAGCAAGGAAGATCTGGAAAAGCTATCTAGGAGGACTTTAGCACTACACAAATAATGAAGCCGTATATACAAGGATTGAAATCCTTGTAGCTTGGGCAGTTTTTTTTTTTTAAAGAAAACATGCTAGACAAACATTTGCCAAGGCAGATTAGGTGTCTTCACCATGTCTTAGTGACGTGGGATGGACCAAATGATTTCCTGACATTTCCTCCAGCCTTATATTTCTGTTGGAGTGCTTTGAAATGTACTGATGAAGAGAACCTCTCTCCAAGCTTGGTAGTATAATTTATTATACTTAGCGTGTTTACAAAGGAGAGCGCTTATCTCCAAAATCGATCCTTTCTGCTCATCCTCTGGTCAGCTTTCCTCCTCGGGTCTTGGTGTTAGGCGTTATCATAGCAGGAGAAAATTACCACTAGATGTTTAACCAAAGGACTGTTTGCTTAGAAGCATCAAAAAAGGAAACAAGGAGGCTTTTATGATGACATTTCTATTAATAAATTCTCCCAGTGTTCCAGTGTTTCTTAATCACAGGTAATTTTGGTGTTAATTTCCTTAATCTGTCCTTCTCAGAGTGATTGATTTTTGAGCTGTGTGCAGTTGTCCCTGTTACTGGATAATACCTTCATGTTGGACAATGTACTGATGTTATCTCAGCTGATCACAGCGGTAGTATGGATTTGCCTCTTTAAACAGCCTCTTATCAGTTTCCCCTTGTCTTGAAATATAAATTATTATAGACTGAGGGACACCTCTCATATTCTCTAATGTAGCTTTGCTCTGTGAGAAGATGTGTTATGTATTCAATCTGTATCTAAAGAAAACCCATTCCGCAACATAAGCGTCTAAAGTTTTGGATACCTTTCACGTACATGAAAAATACAACACTGGCATTGCAAAACACAGATAAACCAAAGCAGCAGCGCTCCTCGTTCAGATACCCAATGTCTGACTGACACAGCCTACCTCTCAGCAATGCTTTATCACAAAATAGAAGTTCCCTTGAGACTCTATAAGTCTATCACTTTATGCTTAGATAGTTGGGATTTGCAATGCATCTGGGAAGTGAAAAAACACTGGGAAGCATTTCAGATCTTGAAGGAGCTGACCGCTCCAAACAGATGGCTTTTTTCCAGAGAAAGCTCTTCCAGCTTTCAGAAATGCTGCTCATAAAATTTGACCTAGCTGTTAGGGGTGGTATATAACTAAGTAAGGGGGGTGGGGAGGAGTGATACTAAACTTTTGTAAAAAATAGCATTGGGTACCTTGCGTAGTAAAATTCTTTGATCTCATTGCAGACTCTAATTTCCTGATTGTGACTGAATGTAAGAATGTTGGACAAAGTTTCTGTATTCTCATTCAGGTGGTAAAGGAAGGGATTTTTTTAGTTTTCACTGAAATGAGGACTCGATAGTCTGAATTCTGTCTGAAATATACCAGAACATTGCTCGTGTATGTTGTACTTTATGAATGAGTCTGTTTTATAATATCTGCTTGGCAGACTAGCGCATAAGTATGGTATGAAAAATACGATCTAAACCAAGCATTTCATTAAGGAAGAACATTTGTTAGTGGCTTTCAGTATGGGTTGTTAACCTTCATGGCCACCAATTTCCCTGCAATGAAGTTACTATTCTAGCACCATTACACGTTTTATGCAGTAAAATAGAGGACTACATAAATTTTAATGCATTAGTAGTTAAGTACTATGGGGACTTTAGAAGGGGGTACATGGGAAAAGTGCTGTGTTAATAGTGATTTGTTCAGCAAAGAGATAAGGATTTGTTTATATTGATCATCACCATTCAGACATTATCCTGCTGTTCAGGATTGTCTGCAGAATGTAATATTGGGTGGATATTTGCACACAGAACCTCCATATTGTGATGCCTTCTGCTATTGTGAAGATACTAAAGACAAGAAAGAGGACGAAGTACTTGGTAGATCAGTTCTGGTGGACAGAAGAACCCTCAACTACTGCAGAGAACTCAGTAGTTTCTGCTAGATAACCCAAGATGAGTTTGCCTGGACTCTTTCCCAACCACTTCAGTTTTGAGAAGAAACAAAACCTATTTCAAGATGCCCAGAACAGCTAATAGAAAAGAATTCCCTTCATTCATCCAAGTAAGCTGGCAGATTTACTTTGAAGGCATTCACTCTCTTGTACATGACATAGACTTAAACATATTTTAAAATAATTTGCTTGGTAATTTTTTGATGGTCTTAGAAAAATCCTACTGCTATAAATTAATATCAAGATACCTACAAATACATCTTATAATTTTGTATGTTGCAGACATACAGATACTTCTTCAGGCTATTTTTGGGTAAACTTAATATTCACAAAAAGAAGCAGAAATAGTGCTGGCATAGATGCCTTTTATTTACCTGCATTTCGTACAGCAGCCCAGGTTTACTCTTGTCAATGCGGTGAGTTTGTTTTCATCACTTCAGTGACATGATTCCACGCTCCTAGAGTCTGCATCGGCCTGACAAACCCTTACCCTCTTCCCATCTGAGTCAGGGCTGATGATCAAAAGTTCTGGCAACAGCTGCAATAGTTTGGTGCTTTGGAGGTGCATGGAGGACACAGGCAATGCTGGGGCATTTGTGCAATTATCGAGCCTTTGACTTAGAGAGAAATACTTCTAATCCTGTTACGACTGTTGTGGCCAGGTGGCAGGTATGGTGCATAGGCATGGCTAGCAATTTAATAGAAAAGCTGATTTCAATAGATATGTTTCCAGTAACTGAAAATGAAGAAGCTATTCAGATAGTTCCATTTCTCTGCAAAACACAAAAGTTACATGGTTAGAATGTTTTTAACTTCTGAAGCTGGTTGTCCATCCAGTAGCAGTAACCTCTTCTACGTTTAAGAAAACTGCTAGCATATGATTGGAGTTGGATGTGACTCATTCCTTGTTATGCCCCGTTTGCTGACTAGGGTATACATGTTTTCAAATTATTGCATGTGTTTGCCACAAGTTTTGCACCATATCTATATTTATGAGTTCCACCAGGCTGCAGCTCAGCTGTTTTTCTTAAATTGTCTTTATTTTGTTTTTTCTGAGCCACACAAAAGATAAAGAGTATAGCAGCCGTGTCTGAAAGTCCTTTTTTCCTTGTTAATTGAAGTTCAAACTGTATTTTTAGTGTTGATTTTCAGTTTTGTCAAACTTACAAAGTGTGCCAACAGCCACAGTGAGCTGCAAACTCGTGGCAGCTGAGGTGTCCATGTTTGGTCATGCACCCTGAAGTTTTTGGCAACAATGCTTTTTATATTGTAAAGGAGGATATTCAGCTGTCATGTAAACCAGAGAGGGGCTCAACTTGTACTTGGTAATTAGAAATCTGGCAAATATTAATACATAGTATTTGTAGAAACCCACAGGGCCTCAGAGGCCCGAGCAAGGATGACTTTTCTGTTAAATTGTTGTAATGAATGTGAGAAGACATCCTGCAGATGCTAATAAACCTCCTAACAACACCAGGCTGTGGCAAAATACTTACTACCAAGGGAGAAAAGCACAAGAAAACCAGAGTAAATAAATCACCCTTCTTTGGCATTCTAGCTTGGATTGTACGAATAAAATCATATCAAGTCTGACCTACAGTTTCCGGCTATATTCACTTAAATCCCTAAAGACATTTGTTGAGTCCCATGAAGCTCCTGAGGCTTTCTGTGCTAACTTCGGACCCAGGGAAGACGGGATGAAGTGACAGAAGTAGGAAAGATAAATCTGAATGTACCCCTCACCCTCCCACTAGCCCCAAATACACTAACAACAGAGAAACTAAACGCCCAGCGTGGCCTGCCTGTCCGAGCCTCACTGCTGACCTGCCCGATGGCCTCTCAGCCAGGAGGGCCTCTATGGGCTGCCCTGGCTCAGCCTCCAGCTGAGGGCCCCCCCGAGGCATGGCGTGGCATGAGGAGGTCACCAGCTCTGGAAGGGAAAGCACCCAAGTCAATGGAAGCGTCAGCCAAAGAAACGTTGCTCCTTGCACAACATGAAGCAGAAATCGTTTCTCTCTGTCCCTCAGGAAGTCATGGAGCGGCAACAGGTGCTTGACCTTATGCTGAGAACTGGCGTTTTGGTGCTCTCATTAGAAGTGATTGCACGTTTAGTGTTAGCAAGTGGATGATTTCAAAAGGCAAATTCACTGTTAACATCCCAGTATGCAGCTCCAGGGCCAGATACTGCTCTCAGCTGTGCTGGTGTCAGCTGAATCAATCAAATTGCTCTGAATTCTTCCTACTGCTTATGAGATCAGGATTTCTTGTAAAACGTTTTTACTAGCAGATCTGGCAAAACACTAAGATTTCCTGTGTCTTTCTTCAATGCTCGGAATACTTAGTTCATGACCTATTTGTTAAAAGTAATGAAAATTGGAATGTCTCAGGAATAGATGTTTGGTTTAATGAGTAAAAAAAAAAAAAAAAAACCCATTAGGATTTGTATTTCATTTACCAGCTTTTACCTCTTCCTGGGATATAATGTTGTGGCTTAATGCCAGAAATGAAATTTCTGAAGGGAGAGGTTAATTTGTAAGTTTAAAATTATTTTGATGCCATTTTACAGTTGCTAACCCACACTGTTTTTGTAACAAAGGTTGTAATGTACTTTTTCTCTTCATTTAGTTACATAATGCATTTAAGTCCATGCTTCATGACTGAATTCAACACCAGATACAGAAAGTTAGTAATATGCCAAACCTTAGCAACCCAACTGTACAGTGTACCATTTTCTGTTTTTTTTTTTTTTTAAAAAAACCTCTAATATTGTTGGATGTATTAAAAACCTTCCTTAATATAAGCAAATTGTTTAAAATGGTTGAGTTAGCAATGCACTAAAACGTTTGAGTGAAATCAACAGCATAATTTCTGTGGGGTGAGGATATGGATATCACTCCCTATTTTTTTAATCTCTTGGCTTTTGCATAGGGTACCTCTTACATAACTTTTTGATCATGGGCCCCATCTACTGTTGATATTAATGTCAGGGGACTGCTGCCTGTTTAAGTCAGTTGAAGATCTGATGCAGGGTGTACCTGGTATAAGCAAAGTTACTAGGATGAGAAACTGAGCATGGGCAGCTTGTGGTTCTGTTGACTCTTTCAGAAATGCAATATATAGCATCCCTTAAAATCATGAACTATGATCAGAGGAATTTGCTCAAAATGTGCTATCCCTTTGAGTGTATTTTTCTGTTTTAGATTGAAGACCCTGGTATTAATAGCAGACTGCAGTAAAAACTTGGAAATGTTTTACGGACTTTCAGGGAAATCCTGAAAATGCATTGGAAAATAAATTAGATGCAAATAAACAGAACAAAAAATATCAGATCATTTAGTTGCGTTGGGCTTGTGCCACAACAGAAGAGCTGCTATTTTCTATGCGTTTTTTCCCAAAAACGTTTCAACATTTTGAGATGAAACCAAACATATTCATTTTCTGTTAAGAAGTAAACATGTCTTGAAAAAATGTGGTTTCCTTGATATTTTGAAATTACAAGAGCATATAAATGCTGTTTTTAATCAGTTGAGACTTTGTGCATTAAAGTATTTCTGTATAAAGTATAAAATGCCACTCAGGTAAGCCATGGGAGGAACCAGCTTTTAGTGTTGTCATGTTTGTAGGTCGCACAGGACGCTGAATGTTGCAGAGTTTGTGGGGTACCCGCTCGAAATTCACTTCACAGAAGTGAACTTGTGAGTTCAACGGGAGATATCTAATGTGACTGCTAGGAAATACAGAGGGGAAGAGTGGGGCTAACTCCTGTTCCTCCCAAAGAACTAAGACCCCTGGAAACTGGAATACGTCCTCTCTTTAGATGTCACAGATATCAAGCACCTCATAGAAATGAAACGTGTGATGGATGACCATGATCCTCATGGCCATGGTAGGTTCAGATTCGGTTTTGTACTTGAAGTTTCTTGTGGCTCATGACTGATTAGGGAGCCTGGACACTGAACATGAACGCTGTCATTCATCCATCCTTGGGCCAAGCAGCTACTCTTTGCAGTGCCTACATTAAGAGCTTCAAATGTCATCCCCAACACTAAGTGCATGAAGAATTTTAAGGCTCTGCGTGGGTGCAGCCTGTGAATAGAGAAGAGACTTTCCAACCAACCAGACTATGCCAAATTGTTCACTACAGAATATTCTGCCCTTTTCTCTGAAGGATATAGTTCTGGGCTGATGAACCGTGTGCTTGATTTATTGGAGCAGTCTCTGTATTTTTATGTTTCTGAGTTTTTTCCTCTCTTTTGCTCTCTTTCACACAGTTCCATTGGTTGCTCTTCCCACCTTAGTCAGAAAAAATGTGCAGACTTTTATCAGCTTAATGGTCAAAGTTTAACAGTAATAACAGCACTCAGAGCATAAAGTATTGCAATAATTCATTTTAATAACGTTTATTAGGTCATAACAACAACTATAAACATAAGTACCATTCAGCTCTTTTGCAGATATATGAACTTACTAACATCAAATCTTAACCAGAATCACGTATTCTTACAGGTGTCCCAGACACAACATTAACTTTATTAAGCAAAAGTTCATAAATAGTAAAAATGTCCTCTGTTTCACATTGCAGCGTTCCTCAAGCATGTATGTACAAGTTTGGAGTATCTTCTCCAAATCTATGTGTCATAAACTTCCTTAGCTGTTTTAACAACCATAGAGATGATTTTTTTTGCCTGCAGCAAAGCCTTTTGTCCTTGAGCAATCTACAATTAGTATTGCTCTCAGAAGACATGAAAGTTTGTTTCTGAAATGAAAGTGGTGATGAAACACAGTACAATATTATCTGCTCATAGTTTGCCTACACACTCTGCCCTCATTATAAATCTTTCAGTTATAACACTGTCTCCCAAGAACAACGTATCTGCCTTATATCAGTTCTTTATCCACACTACCTCTCTTTGAAGATCTTAAAATGGTTGGCTTGCAGCAACGGAGATCTTATACTTAGGGTGGAGTGTGTTTGCAGTCAGTTCTTTTCCTTTTTAATATTTACACAGTATTTTTTTAAGGTTGCTACAATTTATGAATCATGTACGCTGACATACATTTTCTGAAATGTTCACAGTGCAGTATTTTGTGGCCTAACCAAACCTTGTAAATGTCATTAAAAATAAACTTTTTTTAATATAAAAATAGAATACTTTATATGTTTACACCAACAAACCCAGTTCTATCCTATACTAAACAAGCTATACAGTAGTATGCACAGAATTCCACAGGAACAGAAATGACATGTGTGATGCTTGCCCTAAAGCTATAGTACTCCCCTCTAATGAATGAAAGTTTTATTTACTCTCTCTTTTCTTTCTTTTTCTTTTTCTTTCTTTCTTTCTTTCTTTCTTTCTTTCTTTCTTTCTTTCTTTCTTTCTTTCTTTCTTTCTTTCTTTCTTTCTTTCTTTCTTTCTTTCTTTTCTGGTCATAACGTAGGAATAAAAGTGGATATCATAATTCACTCAGTTGTGTGATCCAAGAAGAGGGTAGGGGGCCTCAAGCTGTTTCTTCTTTTGATCAGTCTTCTGAGCTCTTTAGGGCTGGCATGGAAAAATTATCAACGTTCCTGCTATGGCACAGTCTTCTTAGGTCAGGACTGGCTGCAACACCTCCACTCTTTATTCACCTTTGGCAGCAGCTCCACCCAAGGGTAGGTAGCACCCCTTCAGCTACTTGCTGTGTGACTTACCAGACAGCAGCTCCATATAGTTGCCAGCCTGCCTGTCTCTACCTCTCTAGAATAATGCAGCCCATGTTACTATGTCCCAGGGATTAGCCTGGCATTTAATATGGATGCCTTCAAGTTTTTATTCTCTGAGAATAGTTACTTCTTGTGTTGTAAATGTGAAAGTGTTGGAGACTTTGCATTTTTTTTTTATTGAGAGATCTGTCGATATAGGCTGTAACTCAAAGAAGTGGTTGAATGTTGGAATAAAGTTGACACTAGGAATGCTTTAAGCTAGATGCTTTTCTGTTCATTTTATGTACCGTCTGACTACACCAGAGGACTGGCAAGGCTGACATGCTTATTTTACTGTGCACCAATTCTTTGATGTTGATTTCTGCTGTTGAAGACATTTACCATGAAGCTGGCTCTGTTGGCTGTATATCTTCTAAGAAATCTAGTTGACGTAGTGCAAAAATCCAAAGTTTGGACTGTGTGGGAGAAAATACATTTTTAAACTCTTGTAAGTATCATTGCTTGTCTTAGCCTTTTGCATGAAGACCATTTCTGCACTGCTCATTATCCTAAAGTACATGCAACAATAATAGTCCTTCCAGCCTTGCTGATTGGTATTCTACATTCTCCTTCATGGCACTAATGATGAATCTTTGTTCTTGGGTCTGAGCACATATTAATGAGAACTAGTGAGAACTAGCTCTGGATGGTAGCATACAACGTTTCCATTTGGTAAATTGATGCAGTTGTCCAAATAATTGGAAATTACTGTGATGGTTTACAGAATCCCATAGCCTGAAACAATGTGATATCATGTCCTTGTACTAGTGCAACTTGAGCAACAACATAAACATGTGCAACAGTGTTCTCACAAAGACCGGGCAGTAAAAACTGGTGGACAAAATGTTTCAGTTTTTGTTCATACAATTAAGAAAGGATTTTCCTCTATTTTAGACATACCCGTCATGTGTCTACGTCCATGTCTGTATTGTCTTGTGATGATAAAAGAGAAGGATAGGGAGCAACGCACTTCACATTTACGTAAGTAGCATTGACATGAACGTAGTGTTCCCCAATAAAAGTGGAGAAGATTGTTGATATTTTTGAAACAAGTTCAGAAAATGCTGGACGCATCTCAGGTTTTGGATGCCAACACTTCAGCATGACTTCATACCTGCCATTCAAATAAAAGAAGTGTCCAGTTATGAAATTATGTAAAAAGGAAACAAACAAACAACAAAACACGCCTCTTTCTCTCCACGGTCTCAGTTACTGTAATATCAGAATCAGCAGCAGTTGCAGAAGGTTTTGCAAACTATTTACTTACAGTGGGTCGGGGCAGTATTCAGGTTGCAGCAGCCTTCTTCCTTGTAATAAGTAAACAGTTATATCGAAAGAATTTACATCAGGATAAGGTGGTGCCCCTCTTGTCATAAGTTCCCATAATAACACACCAAAGGACCACTAAGAAAACAAAGAAATAAATAATAAATGATAGGGTTGGAGAGCTTTACATTCCAGTTTTGGAACATGGTTTGGCAGATTTAAGCATTCAAGTGCATGGGTTTTCCCTTTGAAAAGTTATTTTACTGCATTCAGCTTTCTTTTAAGTGGGCTAATAAACGCTGTAAGGACTTGAGGAGCCACTTAAATTAGAGCCAGAGAAACTCAACTAAATAAATGAAAGAAAATAAAAGCCTATAGGCCTGGTACTTAGCTGGTATAAATTGGCAGACCTCTTTTGAAATTAATGGAGCACTGCAAATTTACATGATCTGAAGATTTGACTAGCCCTGTGCAAATATATACTGAAGAGAGTATGTTGTGAAAAGATGTGAAAATTCTATGCATCACAGAATAATTTGAATCTGCATTGAAAGGAGGGCTAAAATGCAAAGTGGTCCAGCCAACTAATGACTTCAGTTTATAATTTTTTCTTCATAAATGGCCAGGTAATATTTGAGATTGCTGTAGGCAGTCAGTAAGCATTTATAAAGCATCTAAGGCCTTTTTGAGATCTATTGTATTTTAAGAGTGTCAAAATTAACCTGCTTTGTCAAGCTTTCCAGAGCCCCTCTTATAACAGGGTTCAGGTCCAGCTTGGCTCCTGGGAGTGTCCTTAGTTTCCCTTAGAGTGGGATTAAACTCCTAATTCTTTCCTGAATAGTAACAAATAATCAGGTCAACATCTTGTTGCTTTGTGACTGGGACAAATGCCTTTTCTGGATATATAAGCAGTCTGTTATTGTTACATGAACTAAAGTTAAATTCAAATAGGACTTTTGGTTTGGAGTTAGTCCATTCATTTAATGCTAGAAGGCAATATGAGAGAAATTAATAGGTGATATAAATATGTTTGTACATTACCACATCTGACTTTGTTGTGAACTTCTGAGTTTGTAAACTTTCTAAAGCCATCCATTTCACTGGCAGTTTAGCTCCTGTTTTATTGTGCACACTGTAGTATTCTTTATCATAGACATCTCTAGCAAGACCAAAATCAGCAACCTTGACAGTGAATTTTTCATCCAACCTGGAGAAATGACAAAAAGTATTATCTTCAGCTGAGCAGACAGTATTTACAATGATGGTAGATTATAATGAGTGACTTGCATTTCTGAGGCCATGGCTTTGGAAGGCAGTATTTTCTCTTGGAACTATTAACTAATACCACAGTGAAACAAAAAGTGCAGCAAAGTATATTTGATACCCATTTAACAACAGTGAATGAACTCAGGAAATTACTGATATTGTTTTCATAATATAATTCAAATTATGTTTCTTTTAAAACAATTACTCTGTAGAAAAAAGATCTTTGCTAATAGCCCATACATCCTGATTGAGTGCTACATCATTTCTTCCACAGCTGTTTCTTCTTCTGTATCCTTAGAAACCTCTCATTTTTATTTCCAACTCAAAGTATCACCTTCCCTATTCACTCTTAGTTTGGATAAGAAAGGACCTATCATTATCTCAGTGACTGCCCATATCTAATAATGCAGTCCTGTCACTAAGGGTGTGTTGGGTGTCTGTACTGAGATGGGTACTGGGAAAGAATGGTGACATGAAGAGAGTTCTGCTGGGGTTACAACTCAGGCATACCACCAGATCTCCCTAGCTTTGGTCTTCCTACGCTCAGTGTTTGTCCTGGTAAGCAATATCATTGACAGAAAACAGATAGAGCATGGGTGTAGGCATACTTAAACCTATCCTTCTTTATATGTGTAGACCTAACTACAGCAAGCACCTGTTTTGGGGCTTCTTTACAGAATCACACAATCATAGAATGGGTGAGGTTGGAAGGGACCTCTGAAGATCATCTAGCCTAACCCCCCAAGCAGGGTCAGCAGCTGCGGTTTGCCCAGGACCGTGTCCAGTTGGGTTTTGAATATCTCCAAGGATGGAGACTCCAAAACCTTTCTGGGCAACCTGTGCATGTCTTCAACCACTCTTACAGAAAAAGAGTTTTTCTTATGTTTAGATGGAATTTCCAGTATTTAGTTTGGGCCTGTTGCCTTTCAGCCTGTCCCTGGGCTCCACTGAGAAGAATCTGGCTCCAGCTTCTCTGCTCCACCATATCGGATATTTATACACATGGACAACTCCTCTCGCCATCTGAGCCTTCTCTTCTTCAGGCTAAACAATTTCAGCTGTCTCAGCTTTTCCATGTAGCATTTCCCTGTCTTGAATTTTATGAGGGTTCTGTTTGGCCAATTTTCTGGCCTGTTGAGGTTCCTCTGAATGGCACACAACTATCTGCTGTATTTACCGATGTAACAACTAAACCAATACCAATGAATCATAGAATCATAGAATATCCTGAGTTGGAAGGGACCCACAAGCATCATCAAATACGACTACGGAAGGGGGTAGGAGGGAACTTCGGTGGGTTGGCAGGAGGGTAATTTATGCCATAGCTGCTTCCTGCACCTCTTCTAGGATAATGGAATAGAGTCAAGAAAGAATGGCGACTGTATTTGCATCCTGGTTTCCTTTCCAATGGGCATCACCAACGTAGCAGGGGCTGTGCTTTTGAGTGCTGAATTGCACAATTCCCCAGTCTGCTGGGGAATGTGGGTCTTCAACGCTACATCTTCCTCGCATGTGGCAGTAGCTCTCCAGCCTCTGAAGTGCTGAGACATACAGAATTACAAAAGCAGCCATTCAGTTGGCAATATGAGATATCCAGATAGCTGTTGCGTCCTCCCCCATGGAAGAGAGAGTAGGTCAGAGGGAAGTGTCCTGTTGCTACTCCTTGGACTTAGATGAGATGAACCAGGACTTTTATTCAGCAACCCCATTCCTTTGTTCTTAGGAAACCTGAAAATAACATTGCTTGCTACTTTTATTCTCCCTTAAAAAACAGCAGCTGCAAGAAAACGTTCTTTTCCAGAGGCTGTTCAACTACATGTGTGCACACTTTCAAAAAGCATAAGAAGTCTAATGTCATGGGTGAAAAACCTTTTTGCAGTCAGAGTTCCAAATTATCACATGTTAAAAATAAACTCTAACATTTAATATTGTATCTCATTAGTTCACAACATAGGTGATGAATCAGCATAATACTATTGGCAACTACTGTATCAGTTAGTTTTTGTGTGAACTGAACTGTCTGGCTACCCTGAGACTAGTAAGATTCTTTGCATACTCTTATTTTTTAATGTAAATTTGTGTGCACAATTGAAACAAAGTAAACTCAAACTCATGTAATGAAAAATTACTGTCAAAAAGTCTCACTGTTGTTTCTTTGTGTTCCTGTTTTTCTCACAAAGCTCCCTACTGCTAGGCGCGGCAGCAGAGACGTGCTGCTTCTGAAGAGGTTGGGTGGATGCACAGCAAGTTGAGACAACAGCAGTTTAACTTCCCTTAGGAGATGCCTTTTAAATTCTCTAACCAATGATTTTGAGAGACTCCACTTTCACCTCAACTTTTATTTCCCACACTCAAAAAAGCTTATGTGTAACAACTGAGTCTTTAGCAAGCTGAGTAGCTCATCAGTATGCAAGACAAACATCAGTGTAATTGTGGAAAAATGAAAAACTCTAGTTTGACTAAAAAAGAAGAATCCTGGAAGCTTTTATTTACCTCATCTCACTGTCTTACACAGAAGAGTGTGATAAGGTGGCTGGAAATAGATGTTTATACTTACATACAGTTTCTTGCTGCCAAGTCTCTATGCACAAACTTTTTGCTTGCAAGGTATTTCATCCCTTTTGCAACCTGAAGGCCAAATCCAATTAAATCTTTTACTGTTGGGTTCTGTAAAATATAAATATTTGTGATACAATGAATGCAGAAACCCGAATAGCAGACTGGTTTTTGTTGTGACTTTCAGTTTTTGACCCGCCTATGTTGCCACCAGAGTGATCAACATGAGTTGGTGCTCATAAAACTGGCCTAAGTTTAGGTCATGTTCTTACATCCAGTGAGGAAACACACTTGAAGAAACCAACAGAATTGACAGACTCCAGAAGAGTGGAGTTTGCAGCATAGGCAGCATGACCTGGGCTGGGAAGTGGAACAATATGATGAAACCTCAACATCATAGATGGTACACAAAATTCACATTTGTGAACCTAGAGCATGTAACTCAGTAGAAGATGCTAACTGTGAACTTGGGGCTCATCAGCTGGAAATGGCCAAAAAAGAAGAGTCTTATCTGGGGCAAAATAAGTGCAAGCTATCATCAATATGATGTCATTGAAAAGGTGAATGAGACCTTAGCAGTTACCAGGGAAAGATTTTCTGCAAAAAATGGTAACTCTGCTGGTCTACAACACATTGGTGAGACCTTACAGAAAATATTAAATATAGAAATAAATATAAAAATAAACCTGTAATTCTTTTATCCAACAGCATGACTTATCATAGAATGATAAAATGGCTTGGGTTGGAAGGAACCTTAAAGATCACCTAGTTCCAACCCCCCTGCTGTGGTCAGGGATGCCACCCACTAGACCAGGTTGCCCAGGGCCCCATCCAACCTGGTCTTGAACACCTCCAGGGATGGGGCATTGACAGCTTCTCTGGGCAACCTGTTCAACCTGACTTGTTATGTGATAGTAAGGTCCAACAGATTATTGTGGTGTTGATATTGTTCCATGTTCTTCTGTGCAACAATCCTGTTCAGCTATGGTTATTATTCTATTTATTTCAGGAAGACCCATGGCACTACTCACAGACAAGGTCTCTGGTGCTCGTGGAATGAAATAAGCTCAAAAGGGAAGAGGTACCTACCTGTACCTACCTTATAAAGTTTAACTCCTCTAACAATTTTTCAAAATTCTTTAAAAAAAAAAAATTACTGGCTATTGGTAATTGCTATCAATGGCAAAATCCCAGTGGCTCAGAAGTCACTTTATATTGTCCTAGCATTGTGAAATGGATGAATACTACAGTATAAAATGGGCTTAGACTACCTGTGGTCTCATACTTAAGAGAAAGCAGTGAGGCCTATATGAGAAATCTGCAGTCTTTCAATGAAAATTAAGGAAATCTCTGCTAAGAGAGTACCTATAGTTGGTATAACAATTACTGGTTTACTCTCTTAAGATAAGAAGAAAAAATATTGATAACAGGACTCTGACACCCTCTAGCTGGATGTGAAAATCCCTTACCTAGGGGTTGGAAGAGCAGATGATGACAACTGGCACAGCAGTGCTGAAGTCAACAGGGATATGCCAGTTTAAGCCAGCAGATAGTTGGGCCCCTTGACTTAAATCTCATAAACACATTTGTTTATAAAAAGGCTTATGGATGGGAAATGAGAAATACTTACTGCTGATAATTTCTGGGAAACATTGTAGAAAGGAATTTGAGGGGGAAGGGAAGGAGTGGCAGTGCTGTGGTTGGGCTTGGTGCCAGCTTAGGCAAGTGCCAAAGGTTAAGGTGTAGTAACAGCAGCAAGTTATATACGTAATGTAATTACCAGGGTTTATAACCTGTGGTGCTGGTGCAGGGTGTGGTTAGACTTGCATTACTGTTTTGTTGACCTCACTGTGTACTTACATGAGTCTCGTTCCTAATGAAGTTTCGAAGGTCTCCGTGTTTCATGTATGGAAGGACAACTAAGGGGGATCCTTCATTGGGCAAACAGATTCCCAGGAGCGACAGAACATTGGGATGAGTGAAATCTTTCATGATTATTCCTTCTTTCAGAAACTGAGCTACTTCTTCCAAGTCTGTAATCCCTGAGAAATCCAGTAATAAAATGAAATAATTAAAAAACAAAAACAAAAACAAAAACAAACAAAAAAACAACAAACAAACAAACAAACCCCAAAAAAACAAACTATGGTTCATTTCTGTACAGTATGTCTTTGCACAACTGAAACCGATAATGAGAAGCTACAAATATGCTCCTCACCTCCCACATTACAACTAGGTTATGTGCATAGTTTTTCTTACAACAACCAAATGCAATGTTTTTAATTCTTTTTTTTTTTAAATATTATTTTTAAATTCATTTTAATTACACTTTTCCTTTAAATTCCATTTCTCCTTTTCTTAGTATGAATGGAATAACAACACTTCAGTAAAGCCTTCAATAAATTTTGCTATAATTTCTTCCTGTTTTTTCCAGCAGCTTTGCCTGCTGCTTAGCATTTTAACTTCCAAAAGCAAATCTTAAGTTGTCAGTAGAATAAAAAATGACACTGTCTTTCCCTTATTTTCCTCTGTCCTGTTCTTTGTAGAGGGAATACATGGACATTTCATTTGATGAAAAAATAATTGTAATCTAAAGTCATTGGAGTTGCTCCATAGGTAAATTTGATCCAGCTGCAGCTAAGAATTTTTATTTGTGAAAGTACACTTCACTGTAATTGATTAGTTCACCCCAGTTATTTTTGGAATTATGGTAATGTCTCACTATCTAACAAGTAACTCACTATTCAGTGACTTCACAGCACAGTGAATTTTCCTGCCATCGTTATCCAGCAATGTCCCATGGTACACACACCCAAAATGTCCTGTGTAAAAGATGAACAAGATTAGCTTTAATAAGTAAAATTAGCTTTCTGTTATTTTCCACCAGGTAGCAATTACGCTTTAAGAAAGTGATCACGCTCCATTTCTGTCCAATTCCCAACACTTAAAATGTGCACTTCAGAACTAACACATAAAACTGTCATTACATGAAGCCATCATTACATAAAGTGAAAACTCTATTTGCAGCATAATTGATATTTCTTTACCTAGATGAAGTATATAAATAATGACAAGGCTGGCGCCACAACTACTTCATATGCTTGTAATGACTATGCACACAAAAAACGTGTCAGCCCATTCCCACCATACTCTCCTGTTGGATATATGTCGAACGAGGGCATTGGAGGGCACAAGGCAGCAGCAGTTAGAAGGAGCTGATGTGGCCACTGGATCGGTTGTTCCCAGTGGTCTGTAAGCTCATGCTAACTGGTCCACCGAATTGTACAGCCTTGATGTGTCTTCAGTGGTAATTTGAATTAGGAGGCACTGTGGGCTTACAATCTTTCAGATTTCCATAGAATATTTCATAGAAAAAGTTGAGTATTAAAAGTGGTGTGTTGGCCATGACAGGTTTGGGAGTTGCTCTACTGATCACAGATTAGCCACATCACTAGGAGGTAGTCTATGGTTTCTGCTATGGCCTAGTTCCTAATGCAAAGTATCACTAAAAAATGATGAGCACAATTTGCTTTCTTGCTGACAGTCTAAGCAGTGAAATAAACTGGCAGGGACAGAGAGATCCTTCCTGAACCTGTGCTTTCCTGTCAAGAAAACGGGGTAGAATGCAGAGTGGGGAGACCTACTGTGAGAAGTCAGCTTGACCTGTTTAGGAAACTTTGAGCTCCATGAACAAGTATTAATTCATCTAGATCAAATTATGTACATATAATGGTGATTTTCCTTCACAGATATAGTATTTACTGGGCACTTTTAAATTACTAATATTTGCAGTTAGAAAGCAAAATAGTTTTTTTTTTTTGTCAAGTGCAAGTTCTACAGAGAGAACAAGACTATTTGATTAATTCTACTAGGCTCCAGTCTTAAGCGTTGGTCAGAGACCCATTGGCTTTGATTTTGGCCTGAGGTAAAATTAATGCAAAATTTGTTTTATAAAAGCAACTCAAATCCCATCAGACAAAGATTGTTTGGAGCCTGGGCACAAATCCTAAAGCTTGGATTGGGTGTGTCTGAAATATTTTCGGTTTTGGCCCATTTCAAGTCATGGAGGTGAAAATTAAAAAAGCTTAATTATTTTGGTGTCATTCATGATATTTTTCAGCATTTAAAAATAAGAAATTATTTGGCATTCTCTGAAATGAAAAAGAAAAGCAAAAGGCCCACCCTTGCTTTGGGGAGGATGAAGTGTAATCCATGGAAGGGAAACATACTGACTGTGTTTTTGATTTGTGGCTATTTTCCTGCAGAAGAGACATTAGGAATATCATTTATAGCTATTTTTTTTTTTTTAATCAGGATTCTGATATTCAACAGGAGACCTTTATGTGTGATCTGTAGAAGTACTGAAAATCCAGTTTCCACGTGGGTTACTAGCAAGTACTCAGTAGTATAGATTTTAATAAATGCCACTAACAGAAATACTGACTGGGGCTATAAAAGTGGGAAAGAACCCACTTAAGAAAATGTAGAGGAATAGGAGTGATGGGAAAAATTCAGAAAAATAGGAGACTTACTCTATCAGGGACAAAAATAAAGGGATGGGAATCAGGAGCTACACAGATCTGCTGTTGGGATGAGAGGGGAATGAAGAGAAGAGAGAGCCTTCAGCAGGAGGAAATCTTCAGAGCTGGGGGAAACTCATGGAGGACAAAAGGGTGTGGGCATTCACCTGGCTGACAGGGACTTTTACTGAATGCACTTAGTGACTGTGGGGATTTCAGTGTCATGTAGCAATCCTGCCAGCTCTCAGGCTAGGAGCTTAAGACTCGCTGGTGCCTCCTCCTTGGCATCCCCTGCCATTTAGGCGCGTGCCTTCAGCTTGTGCAATATTTCACTGTAGCCTCGCTCCTGCTCTGCAGCCTTGTGGATCAGACTAAGCTTTTTGGTGGCCTGGAAGAGGGCAAGAGTGAGGCAGCTGAGGGGGATCAGCAAGCCTCTTGAGTTCAAAGGTGCCTTGTTAAACGTCAGACTCCTTCCCCTTTCTGCTGTCTTCTTCAAATCACCAAACGTGACCCCTCATCTGACTTCAAAGGAGAGCCTCCTTGGTTCTCCCCTTGATTCAGTGCATGGGATGCTGTTCTGTATGAGGTAAAAATCTTGAAAAACCTCTGTTTAAATACCTGATTCAGAATGGTTTATGGTGAATGGATGTGCAAAAAGAACACCAGTTTGGAAAGTAAAAGTCACAGTACCCACCTCTTCCTATTACTTCACTGAAATGCACAATCAGGCTGTCAGCACCAATAACCACGTGCTCGACTTCTTTGACCAGGTCAGGATTTAAGGCACTGATATCAATGTGGACGTTGGTTTGAAGAAGTGGGCTGGCTAAATCTGAGTCCCCACTGGACAGAATTGGGGAGAGGTCAGAGTGAGGATACTGGGCAGGTCTGCACGATCCATTCTGAGACATGCTTGGAAACTGATCTGCAAGATGAATGTAACAAACTGTTATAATCCTTTCAGGCTTCTCTTTAGAAAATGAAGAGCTTTATTTCATTGGTGAGCAAGGGTTTGAATTTACTGGTTTGCAGGTGGCTTGGATTTGCAAAAGTTTCAGTCACAAAGGGAAAATGAAAATATGCATTGCTAATCTGCCAAACTCCAGGAAAACCATGTCAGTAGAAACTTATGCTTGTCTCAGCTCTACTTTTATGAAAGTAAATGAAAAAACTTCCACTTTTCTGAGGGGATGGAATGAGGTCTTGTCACTTCTTGCCACGTGTAGTTTACGGCATTTCTAGTAATTGGGAGCAACAAGAGTAAAATGGAAAAATGACAGTAATATAGGAGGAGGAAGTAGTGAACAATTAAAAACATGAAACTTTTTATTACTGTCATGCTCTGCTTTGGTAGGTAACTCTACTTTTCATGAAGGTTTCCAAACTGCTAGTGACTAGCTTTATTTATCCAATGGTAAATATTCAACCAGGGAAATGCCTAGAGGTGATTCATATCCTGTAACTACTGAAGATAATGCAGTTGGTGCTACTCATGAAAATAACATGAGCCAGCTGATCTAAAATAGCAGAAATTAAAATGGTTCAGTCAAGCAAGGAGTACTTATTTGAGAAAACTATTTTTGTCAACATGATGTTCAAGTATGTTAAATTGCTTTTGTTTAAAGGATTTTTTCCTGGCATTTTATGTAATAAAATCAAGGAACTAAGTTTAATTTACACCAATTTCAATTTGGAATGATTCTAGTGGAGTCTGTGAGCAGAATTTAGCCCAAGGTCAGAAAGGAAAAAAGGGAACAAATTTGATGACAGAAATTATCAGCTGTTTTATTGCACAGACATGCTTTATATACTTATGTATAAAACCTGGGAGATTTTCATATAGTGTTGTCATCACATTAAGTGCTGAGAAAAACTCAGTGTTACTCTACCTAGAAGCAAAAATAAATAATCTTCCATTTACAACGCCACGTTTATGTCACCAAAAGCAAGTATCTATTTAATAGTCACGGTAAAATTAGCTATGGCTGTGAAATAGTTTTTATAGCTGCTACATATAAGTGTGCATGTTTTCTAATGTTCCTGTCATTTTATTCTTTTATGGTAATTGAAGTGAACATTCCTATGGCAATATTCAGTGAGCAAACCTCCTTCTCTGGGGCATTCTTTGCCGTGCTTTGCCAGTGCACCGTAGCCCCGGGATCACTCCAGATTTACCTTCCATCAAAGATCTTTGCACAGTTTTGTCTCTTGTACCACTCTCCTGTCTAACCACTGGCACAGGCTTTCCTTTTCCTTCAGGAATCCTTCAATCAAGAAGCTTCCTGTGCCAGCTGACAGCAGCAATTAAAGAAACATAAAGGAAGCTGGGAACTGGCCTGACTCTCAGACAGCTCCATAATTGGGAATTACAAAGGTAGAATAAGGATCTGGAGTGATTTCTATTAAGCTGCATACAACAGTCTTGTACCTTAAATAGTACAAGACTCTGTCTAGACAAAGACTAACACAAATCTGTGGTATCTCAAATATCCTAGTATGGTAAATCCTAATAGTTAAGGACTGTTTACTGGTAATCAAAGAACATGGGTTCCACACATCTTAAACCACATGTTCAGTCTGAAATGGTGTAGTAAGCGCAGCGGAGTTCTCTTACGGAGAATGCCGACTCTGAAACAGTGTTATAAGGCATAAAAATGTATTCAGCATATGACTATTCTTCCCTCAGGCTCACAGACCTGAAAGAGAACATTGCGTTTTCTGAGCCTGGCATCCCAGCACACATGGACCTCCACTTGAACTGTCTCAGTTTTCACAGCCCTTTAGCTTAAATTTTAAAATGAACATTTCTGGGTCATACAACATTCCATTTTATAGGATGGGCATGAATGGACCAAAGAATATCAGTTTACAAAAGTCCATGTCCTACGCTGGGCTGACAGAAGTGCATTATAATGGCTGTATGAAGTCACTGAGGCACACTGAAACTGCAGCCACTTATTGCCATCCTTAAAATCACTTTTTCCGACTGGAGTTGCGCATGGTATGACAGACCTCATGATAATACAAAATCATGATAACCATTTACTCCTCATTAATTGTAGAGCATACTTAGAGTGAACTTCTACTAACACAATTTTATTATATTCCTCCAACCTAAGTGAAGTAAAATCCTTTGCACCTTAATCTTGGGAAGCACCAGAGAAACTCAGTTCAAATGGTAAACCTGTGAACACATGATAGTCCCTACAAAACAGAGACACAGCCAAACCAGGTCAAAAATAGAAATTAAGATACCAGTCAAAATACCTATAATCTGAAGACAGATGAAAAGCAAAATGTATGAAATGGCATCTTTCATGTACAGATTCATGGTAGAGGCTTACCTTCTAGAAAAGTTGATCTGTAATCTACAGATTCACTTGAGACCATTTCTGTTGTTGGACTTACACTCCTCGCACTCACCAGCCTGTCGAGATGAGGAGTGTGCACTCTGCCATCATAGCGCACTAGATCGCTTCCCAAATCTGAAGGGGGAAGAGAAAGAAATATTGGAAAACCCTTATGTTTATAGTATGCCAACATTCATTTAGGTATTTGATTAATTTTAGATGTTCTGCTCAGCTGGGAAGAGGGTCAGGTTTATGCTGAGGCAAAAATGGGCAGGACCTGAACTTCAGCTATTTGAGTAGGACAGGCATTGCTGTAACTTGTGTTAAAGCCCAATTCTCGGCCATACTGAAAGATCCAAGGGAGCTTTGAAGCCTCTAGGGACAGCTTCATGACCTGACTGTGATATCACATCAGAACAAGACCTGGTTCTACAGTAGCTCCCTCCTCCTTCCCACTTGCACAGTGCAGCATTTCCCAGTGGAAGGAAACCCAGACACGGGGGCCAGAAAGGACACACGCTTTGACCAAGTTCCTGATTTAGGTGAACAGGAGACAGGGATACTGCAGTGTTCTGTCTTGCATGATCTAGGCACAGCATGGAGCACTGCAAGGCCACTGGATGAAACTGAAATACATGTGGTTCCAGGTGTCATTTACTTGTCCCCTCTTCTAAAGCTGACTGGGGAAGAGAAGTTATTGAGTTTCCCTGACAGCTCAGAGTTCCCCTGAAATCCTTCTCCTTTAGGCATACCGTGGCTCTTCACCCAGCTAAGGCAACAACCAAGGGCTGAAATGCAACTAAACGTTGGACTAGACTGTGAAAGTTTGGCTGATGGGTTACAGAAGGGCATTGCATAGCACTTAAGCACAGCATAAATTGGTGTATTTTTAAAATCTAAGATATAATAACTGAATTATTTGATGGAGTTGTCTATGATGGACCTTTAATTTGTTTCTTCTTCCTCCTCCAGAGAAAAAATACCAAAAAGATAAAAATTAAAACTGATGTTGAAACAACTCCAGCAATTAGTCCCGTGAAATTCTGATCTTGCCGGATCAGCACTTTTCCAATAACTGTTGACAAAACTTCTTGCTTCCACTGAAAAAAACAAAGCAAAAAAAAGTAGATAGTGTGATGATTTCAAAAGACAAGTAAAAAGTAGATTATTAGTACTGACGTATAAGCTGATATGTCCCATAAGAATTAAATCTTGATTTATGAAGCTCTATTGAGATAAGACACTGGGAGTGAAGAAATGATTATACTGGTGTATGTGAAATCAGATCTATGTTTTTATGATTCATTACATGCTTTCAAGAGGGACACAGCTACGTATCTGCTACACTACACACACAGCACGCACTCACACACACACTCTGGATAACAGGGTCCCACCGCTGCCAGATGCTAATTCAAAATGCTAAATTCATACCTTTACTCAAATGGTGCAGGGAAGTGTATGGGCCTGTGGATACATGGGCTGAGATGTATGTTAAAAAAAAAAAGCCCAAATGTGTTTTTTATATGTGTCCTTCTGGCATAACCACTCTGTAACATCAAACTCTCTTTCTGTTGACAGCATGCCTGCGTTTTAGTTCCCAAGGTCACGTGAGCCTGTCCCTTGCCAACTTCTAGCTTGTCGACAGTTTAAAGAAACAAAACAAAGCAAAAAAACACCCCCAAAAAGCAACAACCGAACAAACACCAAACAACTAACAGGGAAAAACTGTTTTAGATCACACGGCACTAGCTCAGTCAGTTGGAATGCATTTGGCCATCTTTTCTCTTCCTCCCGTGGAATTCATTCCTCTGGGTACTGTAATGATGGATTTGCCCGTCAAAAGAGCAAATTTTCTTCTTCGCTGGGCAGACTTCAATTTCTGAGGCTCCTTGCCAGTAAACAAGGAGAAACCTTATTTAACCCCTTTATGTTGTATTCTTTTCTACGTATGGAATACATGTCACACATATCTGCTTCTTAGAGATTATGGCCTACTGTCACATAGTAGAACAGATTGAATGAATCTGAATATGTAAAAATACAAATAGGTACAGAACGTTAAACATGCACAAATATTATATGAAATTTACAGATATGGAAAACAGATTTGCCAAAAGGGGAACTGCTCCTCATTCTATAGTTTGCCTGATAAATCCAAGAAATGGAATTTGTACTTTTCAAAGCAAACTCATATTAAAGTAAGTTAACTTAATAGTTACTATGTTAATAAAATAAATTAATGATTACTATTTATTTAGATTGTAGTAACACGTAAAAATACCATTCACAGCCCACGGTCTCATTGAGATGAGTGCCATAAAAGCACGAAACAGAAAGACAGTCCCTGCTTCAAAGAGCTTATATAGACTTTGATCTTGGACATATTTAGAAGACTGCCAAAGTTTCCACAGTTTTCAATGAATTAGGGTCCATACTCAGCAAATTTCATTTGTTCAAATGTAATCCCCCTCTCCTGTGATTTTACATGTTTATATTTTAAAAAATTCAAAGATTCTGAAAGATTTGTGTCCTATTCTATGAATCAGTAGGTCAAAACTGTCTACAATTTACACCTGCAGTAGAACTCTGAATGACTCTAGTGAGACCACCTTTACAACGATGGTGAAACTCAAACATTTCTCCTCAGTGTCTGCATCTCACAAAACTAACGAAACTAAAATATATATATATACATACATATATATAAACAGAGAAAAAATTCCTTTAGAAAAGATCTGATCCTTTTGACAGTATCAGAATATTTTGCTGAAAAAAGGACTTGTGAGCGCCAAAGTAAACCCACTCCATTATAGTTTCCTGTTCTTCCCCACAGGCTTCCTCTTGTCTTTGGATTAAGAACTAGCTTTTTATTTCTGTACTTCTTAGTTTAGGTCCTGTTCTGTGCCTAAGGCTCCAGAAAGTCTCTGTACAAACAGGTAATAACAACAACGATGATAACATTTCTTTTAAAATAGTCGATATTATTTGAATTTCCATTTCAAACAAACAGGGATAAAGATATCACTGTAAACACAGGCTTAGGCTTATATTTGAAGTTTTGTAGGTTCAACAGTGTCATTGGGATTGATAATAAAAGTGACATTAATATTGCATGTGCGGTGTAGCTGCCTCACCTCTATATTTAGCTCACTGTTGGATTTCAGGAGATCGCTCGGAACCGTACACAGAATTGATTCTGATTGCAGGAGGAGGTTTTCACAGCTTTTATTTCCAACTTTTAGCACCTCTCCTTTAACAGCTTCTGAATCAATATAATTTCCCTTGGAAAAAAAAAGAAAAAAATCAATTTAATATTACATAACCACCTCATAAAAGTTAAGGAGAAGGGTTTTTATTACCTTGCAAAATGTTTTTAATGGAGAAACAATTGTGAAATAAAACAGACTAATACAAGTTTACATTGCCCCGTCAATATGCATATATCAGGTTTATTTACGTAAATGGGAGTTTGACAGACAGGCCAGAAAGGGGGGCGATAATGATGTTTAAGGATAAAATCTCCTGTCACTAATACTCATACAGCCCATAAGGACTTCTAAAAATGCAATGCAAATATTTGAGGAATAATTGCTGATGGTCCTGTTTAGACTTTTTTGCATAATTTGCACAAGAAAGAAAACATTATGTGATCCTGTTGTTTATACAAAACTGGCATTATATTATCCACAAACTAAAGGCATCTGAAATATTTTGTTTTGCAAGTGGTTATGGTTGAAGGAGTGAAGCTTTCAAAAAAGAGCGAGTGAATTATAATCATAAAAATGCACAAATCCGTTAAAATCACATTCCACAGACCAAAGAACAAACTCTGGTAAAGATGACAGCACGAAAAGTGCACTCCTTACTCAGAAAACCTGCCTTCAGATCCTACACTTGGATGAAATATTATTCCTTCTGGTATTGTGACAGTAGTGTCCAAAGGCCAAGGTCAGGATCTTTTGTGCTCAGGACTGCACTGGTATTTAGGAAGCTGCAGTTCTGCCCTGACCCGTGTACAGTCCAGCTTAGATAAGATGAAAGAACAGGCGTATTATGAGGGAGTAAAAGGGGAGAAGGGAGGATGGGGAGTAACAGCAATACAGTCTATTGATGTGGGCTGGACTGGGAGTTTTTCACGAGAAGGGAGGAAGGCATCATGCCTGACACTGCTGTGAGGCCTCGTCTACTGAAAGAAAAACAAGAATCTCATTCTGAAGGGCAAAATAAACATTACTTTAGAATATGCTTTTTAGGCCTGCTGCAGAATAAGACTGAGCCCTGGGGAAATTGTAATAAAAATATAGGAGAGCCAGCTTAATTTCTTATTTTCACTGGCAAAGCCACACCCCAGGTGAATGCTTCTTAATTTCTGGCTGAAAAAGTCCATTTTTCTCTTTTTTTTTCTATCTACTTGGAACCATTCTGTTCGGTGTTGGATATTCAATGGGCGAGGGAGCATTGATTGACTGTTTAGTACTTATTAGTCTGGAAACTTACTGCAGGTTGTTAGCCATTCAAGGTGAAATCTTTCTTTTGAATCATGTACCTCAAAAGACCTGAATTTGGGTCTTCCATCTTTAGGATAAATGTATTGTCCTGGAGAGTGTGGATGAGTGGCCTCTCTTTTTCTTCTACACCAGAACTTAGAAAATTTTCTCCACCAAAACTGATGCTTAACCAAAGGAAAAAATCATACTGACATCTCCTAGGGTGGTCCGTAGCCAGTTATAATGAAGACAGTCATTTTTCCTTATTACCAATGCCGTTATATTACCATTAATATATTATAATTTCAAAAATATTCAGTATAATATCTGTCTATATCAAGAGCTTCAAAAGTCTTCCAGCAGTGGTTTTGTTATTCTAAGGACCACAGAGTTTGCGTATGATTTTAAGAAAAGGAGGATATTGACTCCAATGAGAACTGGGAAACAATATGTCCTATTTTAAAATGCACGTTACTTCCTATTTGCTGAGTAATGTTCTTACATGCAAGCTGAAGAAGCTAGTTACTAGTCTGTGTAGCTGTCACAAACCAATCTGATAGACTGACTAGCTACATCACAACTTTAGAGACAGAGGAATAATTTGGGTGGAAGTCTAGAAGCAGCAGAAGAACTGCAAAGTGAGGTGTGGAAATTTCGAGACTAGTGTCAGACGAACTTTTGAGATTCCTAAACAGAGCAGATTAGTTTCGGAAGAATGAGAAGCTACTGCAGCTGTAGAGCTTCCACTTAAACTTTCTCAGAAACATTTCCATTGCATTCTCTTGGACTGGACATTAAAAGAAACATAATTTTCTATGAGATGTGGAAGAAGATGAAAAACAGAGTGACCTGTAAATGGACAAGAAGAGTTTCTTAAGAGTATCTCATAAAGAATTTGGTGGACTGGCTTAGGAATAGACTATGTGATTTAGTAAGTCTTGCCCTAGTGTTTTAGGATAGATGTGGCAGAGAACAGCCAAGATCTCAAATGTGGTATGTAGCATGACAATTGTGCCACTTACTTCTCTAGTCAAAGATTTATATTTATATTTATATTTATATTTATATTTATATTTATTTTTATATTTATATTTATTAAATTTGTATTTATAACGTCACCTAGGCCTAGGCTTGTTCAGGAAGCGGAGACCCCGCACTGGCTTGGTGTATGAGTACAACTCCTGACTAGGTCAGGCCTCTGCAGGTCGTGCAGCTCAGGCAATGACTAGAAGAAGTAAAAGATAGGAAAAAGTGACACAGGAGTAAAGCAAGGGCCCTTCCCCACCAGTGCCTGTCCTGCACTAGTGCTCCAGGCTTGGGCAGAGGGAAGCTGTGGAAGAGCTGCTGTAGCCCTCGGAGGGTGAGGGTAGTGAGCCGGCACACAGTCCCAAAATCTTGGGTCTGCTGCAGCACTTCAGAGAGCTGCCCTGCATCAAGAGGCCTTTGAATGACATTTTCAAGAGCTCCCAAAGTGATGGCCATGGCAGAGTTAGGGCATGTTCCCCCGTGGCAAATATGGGCTACCAAGCGATGCTGATAGGTATTATCTTGTCTCTGCAGCATGTTATCACTCATCATATCTAAGGACAGGCTGCTTTCCTGCCCTGACCCCCAGTGGAAGTTTCCAACTGCACGAAGTGGCCTGAGACTTTAAAGGGCAAATGACCGGCCTGTGCGTTTCTTTGTGCATACCCCAACAGCAGCAGATACTATGATAATGGCACGTGCAAGGAGATTGAATGCATGTTGCCAAGTGTGGGGGACAGTCTTCTGAGCAGAGGCACAGAAGAAATCAGCACAGGACCTCTGTACAAACTGGCCATTTCTTTCAGGTCCAGGTCAGTGGCTCCTGTGGGAGGTGGTGAGCAGATTCTGTGCTCTTTAACAGACTCAGTTGTTCAGCTGTCCCCAACAGCGAAACACCAGAATTTCTCCCACCCTGTGAGTTTCCCGTGTTGGCAGAAGATGGGAGAACTTCTGAAGTAGTGTCTTTGTGGTGTTGAAGCAGGGAAGTGCCTCAAGCCACTCTGCCGTGACCGCTCTGACTGGGGTATGGTGGGCAGTGAGAGACTTCAAAGAGTCACATACTTGGCAGAGGAAGGCAGTGATGATGTGGGTCCTTGAGAGACTTGGTAGTGTGGAAGACAAAAGGGCCGGCGCTGAAGACAAGAAAGGCTGGCATTCATGGCACACAGTGCCCTGACTGTGTTTTAGATAGGAGACTTAATGTTTTCTTGCATTTAACATCTTACAAAAACATCTTATGGTCATCGGGGGAAACCAAACAGAACCTTTCAATCGGTACTCACTGTCACTTGATGAAAGCTAAATATGTCACAGTAGATTAGTTTGATTGAAAAACTTGTGATAAAAGCTCCCTCCACCTCTCTGAAACTAATTAAGAAAAAGATAAAAGAACTTTGGTTTGGTAGAACAGTCTGTTCACTGAAGCAAGCTGCCATTTAATTTCATGCTGAGCTTGCTTAATTACCGCACAAAATATGACCATGAGGCATGTAAACTTGTGTGTGTGTGTTTTTGTATGTGGGTACGGGGCTAGGGGGAAGTGTTGCCAATATGGCTTGTAATGATCTTTTGGCTCCCTACTATAATTTCTGAAAGCTGCCTCACTGTTTTGATAGAAGCATCCCACTATAACTAATTCTATTTAGAGGAGGATGTTAAATTGGTTCTTGTTCATGCTTTGTTCTAGGAGACCAGCTTTCACTAATGTCATTCTCCAGTTGGTTGCCAGGAAATAATCAGGGCATTAGGTTTAGGTAGACATCTGCCTTGTGTGCCATGACTACAAGGTGACATCAATACTACAAAATTGTTACTTTGGTTAGTTGTCAGTGGGACAGTCCTCAGCCAGCCTTTCTCATCTCCATGACTTCCTCCTTACAATGAATAGCACTAGAGGCTTCTCCTTAAGGGAGAATAGAAGGTTCAAGGTAATAGTAAGAAGAGAGTTAAAAAAACACCTAACTTTAACCTAAGTCCCTGGGGAAGATTATGAAGTAAGTTCTCATTGAAGGATTTCCAGGCAGAGGAAGGACAAGAAGGCGATTGGGAACAGCCAGAACAGGCTTCCCAAGAGTGGATTTTCCCTGAGTGGCCTGATTGCCTTCTATGAGGAGATGACAGGCTCTGTAGATGAAGGGAGAGCACTTGACAATGTTTACCTTGCTTTTAGCAAGATTTGCAACTCAGTTTCTCCTAGTATTGAAAACAAATTGGCATGATATGGACTGGATGAGTGGACTACAAATTGGGTAAAAAACTGGCTGAACCACCAGCTCAAAGATTACAAACCTAACAAGTGGCATTTCTCAAGGGGTGATGCTAGGACCAATACTGTTTAAAATCTTCATCAACAACCTGGACAAAAGCACAGAATGCACTGTTCTTTGAGCTGTCAGGTGACATCCAGTTTAGGAAAATGAATGATATACTGGAGAGCAGGGCCACTGCTCAGAGGGCCTGCAGCAAGCTGGAGGAGTGGTCCAGTAAGAACCTCACAAATTCAACAAAGATAGATACAAATTTTCACACCTGGGATGGAATAACCCCATGCACCAGGATAGGGCAGAACAGCAGGATAGAAAGTCACTCTGTAGAAAAAGACTTGGGGGTCCTAGTGGACCACAAGGTGAAATGAGGTGGCAATGTGCTGTTGTAGTGATGAAGTCTCACCACGTACTTTAGCAACAATATAACCATGAGATGGAAAGAGGTGACTGTTCTCTGCTCAGCAATGCGAGGACACATCTGGGGATTTGTGCTGAGTTTTGGGCCCCACAGTAAAAGAGAGATAATGACAAACTGAGCAAAGTACAGCAGAAGACTGCTGAGATGGGAAAGGGGCTGAAGCACAAGGTACACAAGAAGAGGCTAGGGGAGCTGTTTTCTTTTTTGAGATGTAAAATCTCCATTCTTGGAGATTTTCAAAACTCATCTGGACAAGGCCATAGGCAACCTGACTAAATTTTTAAATTTGCCCTGCTTTGAGCAAGGGGGTTAGACTATGAAGACCTCCAAGGGTTTCTTCCAATCTAAGTTATTCTATGATTCTTCTCAAATTAGTCTGCCTTCTTTCCAATTGGTTGATATACATGACCTGGAAAACACTGGAAACTGCTGCTGTCACTGCATGGAGGCATTGAGCCATACTGAAGATATGTATTCCCAGCTCTCTGTTAATCTGCACACTAGAACTCTTTCTAGTGTTTCTCCACGAACAGGTGAAGGTTCACTCTGCGCTGAGTGATTTTGCTGAAAAAAAGACTTGTGAGCTCCAAAGTAAACCCACTCCGTTATAGTTTCCTGTTCTTCTCAGCATGGTTCCTTTTGTCTTTGGATTAAGAACTAGCATTTTATTTCTGTGCTTCTTAGTTTAGGTCCCAGAATGATTATTCTTTGGAATTTGCCCAAAAATTTTTGTGATGTTAGATCAATATTCATAGAGTTTGACTGGAACTCAGCATGACAGACAGAGACTCTGAGGTAACTCCCTCTGATTTTCTGCAGCGTAAGAGCTGGCTCACTGGATCATCTTAGAGTCAAAGACCTCAGGGCTCCCAGATTTCATGGCCGTATATGGGAGAAGAGTTTTGGCTTACAGAGCTATGGAGCACCTACATGAAGAGATGACCCCACCACTAAGGCTGATTTTTTTCTCTAAAGGTTTTTATATATTATATGCCATATAAATTAGAAACATTCTATAGAAATGAAATGTGCATAATAACAAATTTTCATACATGTTCATTATAAATTAGAAATACCTGTATTTACCCTGTTTCTATTTGATGCTCTAAATCAGAAAAACACTAAATTTCAGGAAATCAGACTCACAAATGGATTTAACTTTCTCTGTGGCACTCTTGTACAAAGCAAACTGAGCCTGCAAGGGCCCCAAATTCCTGAGAGATGTTTCTCAGTGCTGCCTAGGCTGTACTCAGTGCTCTTTTAACTGGCACTCAGCATCAACTTTGCATTTTTCATGGATCCACAAATATTCAGGCTACAGTAGTGACTGATATTCTTGAGTGACTGCGCACAGACAGGAATTTCCCTCAGCTCTAGAGAGCTTCTCAAAGGTAACTCCACATCTTCTGTGAGGAAGCACACAAAACTGTACGACAGCTAGAGCCGGGACTCACATACAGACCATACTCTTCAGGTTTTGGACTGCTGGCCATGGTTAATCCTGAACTGGTGACGCAGCTTGTAGTAGTCAGAAGCTGACACAGCCTGGTCATCCCACTCACTGCCCAGAGGACAAGAAACGTCCCCCTCCCTCTCTGCCTGATACCAACAACCGCCCTGTTATGTCTTCGGTTTCACCTCTTTATCTTTTAGGTTGTGAGAACTGGGGGCTTGGAAGAACGCAGTACTGAGCACACTGTGCTCAGTCCCTCTCTGCCTTTGTTTCCTCGGGGCTTCCTCTACTTCATCAAAACGTCTGTTCCACAGTATGCTGCTGATGTGCTCTTCACAACTTTCTGTGCATTTATGAATACTTCTATTGGATGGAAAATGAACAATTTAAAAACTTATTTCAACGTTTCTTACCTTAATTTCCAGAACATTTGGGTTGCCTCTTGAGATGAACACTGGCTTTTCAAAATGCTTAAATACAGGATTATTTACATAATCAAAATCAAAGTACAAAGAGCTGACACCATCAAAAATAAAGAACACTTTGGTTACAAAGGGTGGTTGAAGATTAAAGGCTTTCAGGGAAGGAGTTGTACAGCAGATTATCTCTGAGCTAGAGCGGTGGCTACACGCCTATAAGAAAGAAAGAAACAATTGGAGTAAGTGCATAGGAAGTAACTGATGAACGTAACTGTTCTTTAACAATACACATATATTGAAAAAATAAACACCAGAGGTCTTGTTCTTCTTTAACTAAAGCAAAATCCTGATCAGGGCTATGCAGCATTTGTTTAGAGCTGGGAGAAACGTGTAAAAACTCAATGATGTTTGCACTCTTGTTGAGGAAATGTTCAAGTAAACAAGCTTCCTGGCCTGATTGTTCACAGTACTTTTAAAGTAAATATTTTGAAGATAATTAGTGGAAAATGATTTCCAATGCCAAGGACCGTCAGGAGGCTACCCTTTCACTGGGCTGTACTGGGACACAAAGCAGCCATAACTCAGCTTATCCAGTGTATGTCAAGAGTGACCACAACATGGATTTCTCTTCATTTTACACTACCAAAGCAGTAGCAAGGGACCAATGGAGAAGGTAAAAATAGGGCCAATGCATCTGACTGAAATAGTGGAAAACAAAAGTAAAGCAATGTTTACTCACGGCACAGCTGGGCTGCTATGTTTCCACCAGAAAGGTACTATGAACTCTGTGAGAAAGCACTTTAAAGCCAAAACCACTGAGGGAATTTGGGCCATGAAAGTTCAGCAAAATCTATCTTCTTTCTAAAAACCTATGTGTAAGACCCCAGAAGTGTGGCATTTGGTGCTCAGGTATGCTAGTGTAATACAAGTCCCTCCTGGGAGCGTTGACTGCAGGACGTGCTTCATGTCATATCTCCCCGTATGAGCGGGGATGGGAAGTTGGCTCTTCAGTGCCACACAGAAGTTGCCTGACAACAGGCATGAAGCCACGTTTTTGCCCTCACTCTGCAATTTTTCCCACTGAAGGTGTCCTCTGGACCAAGCACTGCTTCCCAGGGGGAAGATGCTGGTGCACTCCATGCTCCAGAAGACCTGCCAGGGAGTGCTTTGTGCCCCGGAGCTGCGATCCAGAGTCAAATGTCTGGCCAGGGTGCTTCCATCCATCCTGTACCACCTTGACACAGATCACTTGAGACAAACAAGATGGACCCAGGTCCGTCCTAAAAGGATTCCTGTGTTGCAAGCAAGACAGCCTGATTTGAAGCTGAGTTTGGTCAGTTTACAGGGATAACATAAATACTTGCAGATGGGATTCATCCAGCCTGCATCCAGACACCCGCACTGGAGTTAGTTGTCTAAACTCCCTTTATAGTCAACAGAGGGAAACAGGCTCACCTAGATTGGGGTTCATCTGGTCTGTTTTAGGCAACAGCTTTAATTAGATGAATGGCACCCTAGAAGGGCCAACTTCTCTCTCTTGACTGTAGAGGTTTCTAGATGACTAATTGGATTATAATGTCGACAGCACATCGAGAAGCATTGAAGGGAGGCATGGTGGGTGCTGGGCATCACACTCTGCAGAGTGGCTCTTTTGTGATTGTGTCATGTACTCCCATCACTGTGCCTCCCCTTCATGCTGCCTACAGCAGATATGGTTTAAGAACTTCTGGCACAAATAGAGTTGCTTCAGCTTTTGTATAAGCCTTGTGTAAGTAGTGGCCTGTACACTGTACCATGACAGCAGACATGACACTTTTTTTTTTTTTTTAATAGAGTGGCTGACATGTGGCCCAGTAACAATGGGATTTATATCCTAGTCGTCATAAATCCTACATTTGATCTACAAGAAATTTCCCTGGAAAACTGACAGTGTTGTTGAATACCTTTGTGCATCTAGAGAGGGTCAAAATATATATATTTTCTCTGTTTTGTTTTGCAAATTAAATTGGTTCTCATTATAAAATGCTGCCTGAAGGAGCTGTGAAATTAGTCTACATTTGTCCGTAATATACTAAATTAATGCAATGTAATTTTGCTGTATTTCAAATCAGTGATATAACAGTTCAGGCTATATCAGTTATATATTCACATTAGCTTGAAAAGTAAGATCAAATTAGATATCTGCAAATCAGCACTTTTTCTTATCACCATAGCAATTCATGTTTCTTTGCATAATGTTATGAAATCTTAACTCTGCCCAGAAAAACATTTTTAAGGCCCTGAAACTGAGCATTAGACTTTTAGAGCTCTACTACAAGTTTACGTATCTGTGAGCTATGAGTGCTGTGCTCAATTAAATAACCTGGTGTAGCTCTCAGTGATGCTAGGGGGACTTGCACCCATGAAACTAACAGCCCATTTAGATTCCTTGCACAGATTCAGAAATATTTGTGCATCCCCCATAAAAACAAGGTGATCTGTGGTGCACAAGTCAAGAGAGATTTTTCCTCCATTTGCTTACAGTATTACAGTATTATTGTTCTTCCTCCTTTGAATGCCTTGTTATACACCATTTACCATGTCACATGTTTTGCTGTATCATATGGATCTAGAAATTAATTTGAATCAGTATGGTAATAACAAGATGCATCATTAGTATAAGGTATGATCAAGCCATATTTTTCCATGATATATGAATATTCGTAAAGTTATCTATCATATTGTGTCGATTCTAAAAAGAGATTACTAAAATATATATAATTATAAAACCAAATATGTCCTAGGTAATCATTATATTTATTTGATTAATGTAAATTCATTAGTCTTTTTATCTACTGTAGAGTAGTGTTGTCCGTTAAATGAATAGCAGTGGTATTCATAACTTTGTTTGTGGCTATCTATTAGAATCAGATACTTTACTTTATCAGGCTGGTCTCTGAAGAGGATGCTTTCAGAGAATGATAAAAATCTAATAATACTCTTTGGAGGGGATGCAATGTGACTGATTGGTAAGGTCAAGAAAAATCTTATTTGCAATGCCCTTATTGGTACGTGATTTGACATGACATTTTTACCTTGAAATTGGTTTTAGCAATTGAAGAATATGATGGTTTAGTTTTCAAGAAATATTGGATTGAGGATCTATAAGAAAAAAACTAATTCAATCTATTGCCTACTCAATTAAGATACTGCCTATCACCCAGCACCTTTAACTTTTATTTAATTAGGCTTTAAAGTACATTCACTTTAAAAGCTAAACCTGCATTCTTCCTGTGACTATAATCTACATCTGAAGACAAAAAGGAAGAAAAGATGTAAAAATTATGGAGCATTTCACAAGCATAAGTAAATACTATACCCCAAAGGGAATAATAATCCATTGCACAATGCATATGATTCATCACTTAAAGGTACGTATTCTTGCTTCATTTGTAAAATATGACCCTTGAGGCAATTAATTCAAACCTGACCTACAGAATCTGAACTTCGATGCCCAGTTCAATTTTTTTCATCTGACACAACAACAGGAAAAGTATGAGGGAGGGTCTTGGAGCTCCAAAGGTCTCCCAGCAACTGACCCAGATAAGAGAGGGGCAGTCAGATGTGTATTACAGGATCTGTATCAGTCAGAAAGGAGAAAAGGGCCAATTTGTCCTTTCATAAAAAGTCTGAACTTTTGGAGTTCCAGTGAGAAATGAAAGATGAATGAGGTTAACAGCAGACCTGGAGACTCTCCAGCCATCCTTACCAAAGGATGATTTCTCAGAAGAGAGAGATGAGAATTCAGGTCCAACTTGAGGAAAGCCCATTTCCAAAAGCTTTTAAGTGTAGGTGAGAAACTGAGCAGTGACACTTGAGCAGGGTATCTTGAAGATTTTTCAGAGAACATGTGGGCTTTTGCTATCATTTCAGGTGGTGCAAGAAATGGTGCTAATGGTTTGGTAGCATTTTTGTTCTAGTTGTCTTGCTGGATGAAAGCATTGGAGACGATACTTCCAGTCTGTGAGATCACTGGACCAGAAGGTAGACTAAACCTTCCCTTGCTCCTGGGTCTGAGAGCCAGCCCTTCACATAACACAGCTGATACTGACTGGGGGTCCAGTCTCCTCCTTGGGCTTGGGATAGTTAATGTACCTGACAGCAGTGCATCCCAGGGACCCTGATGAGTTTGCAGCGCAGGCTCTTCCCTGGCACCTGCCACTGAACTTACTCCTTAGCAAAAGATGTACATGAGATACAGATTCAGCACAGAAAGAACAGCCATGGTTCCCCTTCATGACGGAAACCCTTTGCCAGGCTTCTGTGGCAGCTTTATGACACAGAGTCAACATAGCTAGAGGATCTGACCCTGAATGTGTTTGGATACATGATCAGGAATAACTTCAATAATCACATGCTCACCATCCATGGTTCCCAGGGAGTTTCTTCTATCATTATTTAATAAATCTAAGGTAGACAATCACAGGTGAGTTCTAGGCAGTTTGATGGGTAATATGAATAAAGATTTTTAATAGACTTTAAATTTTGGAAGAACTTTAGGGTATTTTAAAATTGTCCTGTAACACAACAGAAAATGGCATCTAGCAGGGAGTAATTAAGAAATGCTAAAGATTATTTAAGAGACAACTTATTGAAGAGATAATTAAAAGTCTGTGGAAAGAGATGATCTTACATAGCTACAGGGTCAGTTGTTGGAAGTCATTCAATAAAAGGTGTTTTTCCCTAATTTTGTAACCTTGGACACCTTGGTAGATTCATAGTTAGAAGAGATTAAGCAGTGGGAATATACATCTGAATTAACTAATGAATGGAACATTCAAAATGCTACAGTAAAGGATCCCCAAATGACAACTTGTTTGTTACTGGGGAGTCAATGCAAAGTACAGGCTTTCAAAGAGAAAATATTGTCCTCGAGAGCTTCAGGTCCAAAAGAATCATCTAGCAGGACTTAGAAGAAGTTAGAAGGTACTTATTTTGTAAACAGGCTCCTGATCAAACACCGTCCCAACCCACACCAAGCACAGTACAAAGTGAAAGGAAGGAATGAGCTGCTTCCTTCCTTGTGCACCTCACACAGGAACTGAACATGTGAGCAGAAATGAGAGGGTTAGTGTATCCTGATGCGTTATCTAGAGCTCTCAGGAAGAGGAATTTATACAGAACTCCCCAAATTCATATTTTTTTTTTGTTCCTAATCAGAACAAATGGTCAAAAGAACTCATGAAACAGAAATGAGAAAGAAACACATTGCAAGTACTGAAACATATGGTTCAATAACTGTAGAACATTTTTTTCACTCATGTTGAAATATCGTATTTGAAGAAGGCAAGACATTATTTTGATAGTGTTAGTAGAATGTAATATAAACACAATTAGTGTGAACACAGTATTGAGTAACTTCAATGAAATTTAAATAAATATGAAAAGAAAATGATAAAATTGAAGCAAGGTATTTTTACCTTATAGAATAGAAATTTTCAGAAATGCTGAATTGCAAACATGAGAGCTGATATATGCAACATAGATGTTTCTTCTACAGGAGGCTGGCATATTACCCCCCAAACTGTTCAGTTTCAATGAAACTGCATTTCTTATGGGGAGTTTTTCCACAGAAACTCTTTTACCAGCTCTACTGCTCATCTCTTCCACTGGGATGGAGAGAAAGAGGCAGAGAAGAGCAAATGCCCCAAGGCATGCAAATTGGCTCTGCCTCCTGAGGCTCTGGGATGCAGAGCACCCCTTACAGCTCCTGCTGCTTGTGGAAGTGACACTCCGCTCACACCATGACTCCACTGGGGCTCCAGGCCACAGTTAAGCCCGGTGGAGTGACTTAAGGGTTTGGGGGCAGTTAAGCCCGGTGGAGTGACTTAAGGGTTTGAGGACTGATAGATGACAGCAAAAGGAGAGATCTCGTTTAAGTAATGCACCACCAGTTTTAGGCAAATGGGAGAGAGTCTGGGAGGGGGCAGAAAGAATGAGCAGCGCTCCAGGAAACAACACTTATGAGGTGAGGTTGGAGCAGCTTGTTTTTTTTCAACTGGAAAAGAGAAAGTCTGAGTCATAACATAGTGCAAATAAGTAAAATTAGCAGGAGGGACTGGTAATCTGTTGTTTGTGTCCACTGAGGGTTAAATGAGAAGATAGCTAATTAGCAGTTGGGATTTGGGTTAATTATTAGAAAGAAGTCTTTCCAGACCACTAGGTAAGCAGGTAGAGCAGCTCTCTGCAAAGCTTGTTTAAGCAAGGTTGTGAAATTTCCTTCACAAGGAGCTTTAATAACAGCCTAGACAAATATCTGTCAGGCAGTGGTCTGGGTACATTTGCTCCTGCCGCAGGGAAGCAGGCCAGGGTAGGTCTTTGTGGTCCCTCCCAGCTGCACTTTCCTTTGATGCTCTGGGATGTTTTTCAGTGCTGGCTTTGGTTTTCCCAAGAGCCAGAGTTTCTGAATGCTGACAAAAGCAGCTTCTTGGAGGAGGTTGGTGGGAGAAAACTGAAAAGAAAAAGGGCTTAAAGAACAATTAAAAAATGACTCAGTTAACTCTCCTCTCCCAAACTAAGGAAGAAAAAGGGTAATTTAACCTTAGCTATAGAACTTCTTGATCATTTTGGTTTGTATTGCACTGTCTGGGTTTGGTCTATTCAGGACCACAACCCCTTTTCTCCTTTGTTAACGTGATAGCTGGTCGTTGCATTGCTATGGATCACTGCTGGAAAGAGTTCCTCATCGTTATTTATTTTTATAGTAAGTGGATGAAAGTTTGTGGTTTTTTTTTGGTGTATTGCTCATGCATAGGGCCCAGAATCTCCTTCACAGGATGAGACAGGTTGCTGCCATAGGCATCCTTCACCAGCAATTTCCTCACTTAGAGAGTGCAACCTTGTTTTGTCACTTTTAAATCTTCCCTTTCTCCCTGAGAACAAATATCCTTCCTTGAGAAATAAGCTCGAGGTAAAGACTGGTGGCAGAACAAATGGCGAGCAGAGCTGGGCTGCCACAGAGGGAAGCCACTGAGCGCTAGAGGTCTTTAATTTCAATAGAGCAAAATATATTATTTGGACAGTGTCAAAGCGTAACATCCTCTTTAGTATAATCTGTTTGAGGTTATAGTCCATCCCTTCATGCAGGGAGAATGACCACATGCACAGCTTCTTTTATTCTGAGGCAGATTCCTAGAGCTATGTAAAGAGATCGACAGTGGTAGAGGACAGATATCCTCATGGAAAAGGAGGGTCAGACCTGCCTCTTCTCGTATGTTGGCAAATACCGTGCACACTTCAAGGTATGAAAGAAAAGGAATAAGGGAGATAATTCTGACTGTTTATGTCCACGTCTTTTTTCAACAGCAGATTAAAAGGTAGGATGGGGAGAAACCACTGCTCAAAGGGAAATTTGCTCCCCAGTATTTGTGGAAGAGAGGAAACTCTACAGTGTTCATTGCCTCGAGTTCCCAGTCACTTTTGGACAATGGATTTGCTTCTTTACTTTATATCCTTTTAAATCTGTACAAATCCTGAGGAAGTCTCCAAACACAGTCTGCATGGATTTTGAAGAATATGTTGTTGTTAGACTTTTTTACATATCTGTTATTAAAATTCTCACTCTAAGTCAGACTAGGAACTCCAGCAAGTTCCAAATATTCTCTGCTCTCATTGACTAGGGATCTGACAATCAAGGTATGCAGAATCAGGCCCTAAGGGAAGTAATTTTGCATATTCTCCCAGGGGAATAGAGAAAGCAGGTAAATGAAAAAGAAAGCAAACTCATATCCATGCAAAGCAACATCTAAAAAATTGATTTCAGCAATGATCTTTTACTTTGTAAATCTTTCACACTTAGAAATAATTGTACTCGCGGTGCCGAAAATCTATGAAATTCTGAGTTTGGCTGATTTCACTGAAATGTTTTATTTCCCGACTCATGGGTAAAGTGTGTTTTTGATAACACTGAACACTGCATTTCATTGCAGGGGCACTGATTTTCAGATTAAAATCTGTACCCATTAAATTACAAGCCATGATTACATCCAGCTGAAATTCAGGTCCCGACACTCATAATGTTATACAAATCAGGATCATGAGGAATATTGTGACCTTGAAACTATAAAAGACTGCAAATTTGCCAACATACCATTTAAAATGCTTTGAGCAAACCTAGGTCTAATGCTTAGAATTCAGCACAGGAAATAGTGTATGATGATCATTAGAAACAAGCTGAGAATATGAACAGTAGTGTAGCATGTCATAACGCGTGTAGGTCAATTTAGCTTCAATTAGGCTAAACAGACCATACAGGATGAGAAAATGTCAGAGATGCAAGACAAATGTGTAGGCAAAAGGTTACAGGAAAAATTCCAGTCCAAGTAGCCAATAAATGTCATCTTTGCCTTATAAAAATTAAAGTAGATCACATGACCATATCTGATCACCTTATTTAGATTAAGATATTGCACATTATCAACTCAGGTAACAAAGGAAGTTTTTGAATTTATGTTCATGAAGAGGTTCCGAATGGCAGATGCCCAAACCTTTCCTAATACTTAGCTATTGAACTTTTGTAAGTTAGGAAACATTTGCCCCAGTAGGTAATTTGGCTATCAGCAATTTTTCAAAATGATGCTTACTCTTGATTTTACATATTGACTTTTCCTCTTTCTTTGACATTTGTTCCATTTTCCTTTTACATTCATAGTCACTATTTAATCATATTTCCTGCCTATCACAGTAACTTTTGAACTTGTCATGTCAGGTGAATCTCTTACCTATATTGTGCTGTTCTGTGTTTAGTCATTGAATTTGCATTGTTACATTGTGATATGAAAACCTTGTTATTGGATACTGTGAAAGCCTAATTTCTTTGCAACAAGTTTCTTGGAATCTGTTGTTGTTCTCCCCCTCTAATTTCCAATTTATTTTGGAGTTTTGCCTATGCTAAGCTATATTTCCAGTGATATGCTCTTTGAAGAAAGCATCAAAAAGTCAGTGGAAGCCCTGAAGTTTCAAGGCAAAAATCAAAGTGTTTTGACTGAAAATTCTGTGCCATTCTCCGCATGAAGATGACAAGATAACAGATTGTCTTCTCCAAGACTGACTCACCACAGAGAAGTTCGTTCCCAGTTTAGGTACAGTAATCACCATCTGAGGAAAGCACACTGAGTTCAAGTTGATTCCCTGAGCTGTGATTGTACTTCCACCACTAGGGAAAATTAAAAGAAGAAGAAGAAAAAAAAGATAAGTAGGATAATGATACATCTGCTATGATAATCTTAATTACAAATTGTATTTAGAGTAAATGACAACATAAAACCAGAATTAGGAATATACAGGGTGCATGCAAATACATAGCCCTGAGCAGTGAGATTATTTTTCTGGGAAACAAATTTTGCACTTGTTATAGCAACTAACTATATAAAAGAAAAGAAATTAATTTTAAATACCATGGCATGCCAGGGTATAAAACAAATGTGTGCATTTAAAGGAGAGCATATTTAACGTTTTCTAACTTGTTGCTTTCAGTGGTGCTGAAAAAGGTGTCTTTTTTACTGCTGACATTTTTTTGGCAAAGGCAGATGGCTTGGATTAGAGCTACTGAGACCATAAATATGTCACTTAAAAACACACACATACTACCATACATATATTTTCATAATATTTATGTATTGCTGGATTTAGACTATTTTAAAATCCATTTGCTCTCCTGAGTACCGCTGACTTGTCACATTAAATGATTTTCCTCACTAATCAGTGCAACGTCCAGACACAGTATAGGAGACCCACTTAGCTGTACAGTAGGTATCTCAGCAGGACATCACAGGTACACTCGGCAGCTGCTAGGAGTTAAATCACATAAAGAACAGAGGCGCCCTTCCCCCTTCTCCTTCACCTCTGAAAGGAAATGATCTGCCCTCTGCAACTGCACCATAATAGAAGCAATTGGCATGGCAGATAGAGATAAAAATGCAATTTCTTTTGATAGATTGCTGCACAGCACAGCCATTCTTCTTTCATTCATTACTTTTTTTATTTCTATGAGAAACTTTTACTCACCTAAGAAAAGATTTGGCTGGATGAATTTTTAAAACAACGGGGTCTTCTCTGTATGTAAAATGACCTTTTGCATCTCGGATAGCTTCGTCGATTCCCACCCGCACACGATATTCCTGGGGGATTCGTTGTGCTGGAGTGTAGCACTCCACAGTGCTTGCCGATACACTGGAAGGACAGAAAAGTGCTTGCTTGTCAGCACTATAAAGCATATTCTGTTTAAAACATTATCCTTTAATAAGACACAAACCCACGTAAGGATCCACGTGAAAAGATGTCATGGATTACCACACTGGACAATCACATCGCAGAAAATAAGCAGGGCATGGTGTAGAAACAGGAACGACACTTCTTGGGCTCCAGATTCAGATTTATTTGACTGACTCATGCCTTGCCTGGTGGAAGGCATTTCCCCGGTGCCAGTGACAGCCATGTCAAACCCTGTATTGTGCAAAGGCAGATTCCAGCCTGGAAAATGACAGCATGCTCCAGGTTCAAGGAGAATGACTTGTTCTGCTGTAACCAAGGGATAACATCTTTCTCTTTCCAATCCACAGGATTTAGCCTGTGTTAAAAAACACAAGAAAAGGGCCTGGCAGCATATGCACCATCTTTTCAGAAGTGTCCTGCACTGGGGGTACCCACTGGCTCCAGACACTGCTGAGGGACAGGCAGGAGAGGGCAAGGAGAAGGGAGGAGATGGTGAAAATTCATGAAGAGCTGGCCAAATCCATCACAGCAGCAGAGTCTCGGGGATATTTGCCTTTCCCTCACTCTCTCATGGTTTGCCCTGGAAGTCCTCCTCCTGTGCTGACCTCAGTAGGTGAGCGGGCATCAGAGGGATGACGGATCCTGAAGCTTGGAGCACGTGAATCGTGGCCACAGGGAGCAGGGCACATCAGAGGCAAGGGTAACAACTGACTGGAGAAGCAAATGTAATTCTAGTGGCTGGTTTCAATGACTTGGGCCAAACCACATCCAGAAGCCCTCCAGGTGAAGCCATTCTCAGAGGATTTGAAAGACTGTTTCCAAATCAGACAAAAGGGGCATTTGCTGTCACTTCTAAAGCTTTCCAGGAAGGCAGCGTTCACAGCATGCTGTAGGGGTTAGTGATTCGTTCATAAATATCTAGAAGTTTTTACCATTTTTTTAAAGGAAAAAAAAAAAAAAACCCTTGATCTAGCTATGCTCAGAACTGGGCAACGCTCCCAAAAGGGAACATCACAGTCAGTTTAGGTAGAGAAATGCCTACCCTGAGAATCTGGTTAAGTCTTGCATAGATATCTCCAGACAATTCTGCTGGTGAGAAGAGGGGTGCTGGGGATGCTTACTGGGTAAGTCCCAAATAAGGTTCGATACCCAGAGGTCCCCCTAACCAAAACAGATGTCTGCCTCTGAGCTGGCAGTCATCTCACCCCCACAGTAGGCGTCTCAAATGGATCAGATGAATCATTCCCAAAAGGTTCATATATTTGTCCATTAGCTGACCAGCTGAGATGATATCAATAAATCCCACCCCAAAGTATTAAGTAGCAGCTGACGATCTTGGTAGTGATTAAATATCAGACTTGAATAACTAAATCCCTCTGTTGATTTAGTCAGGAGATTTAGCTGATTTGATCAAGAACACACAATAAATCATTTAGCAGCAGGGAATAAAATTCGGCTCTCCTGACTTTTAGTCTGACATTAACTAATAGGCTATTGCTCCTCCAGATCCTCTGCAAGTGTGATGTTTCACCACTATGACTTTCCATAATCATTAGAAAAGAGCCAAAATTTAGATGAATTGCAGGACACTCTGTTTCTGGAACATGGTGGGCCTGATTCTGCCCACGGCTGTGGAGGTGACGATTCTGTTTACTTCAGTGGGAGCCACCCTACTGGGCCCAAACAAGAGGACCAAACAGGATTTGAATCATGGTAGAACAGCCAACCGAGTTCAGAATACTTGACTGCCCATTACAGAGAATCTGTGAGCATTATATAACATTTATATTCTGATAAGATTCAAGGCATTTCCACACATAGTATGTCAAAGGTTCTTGGCTGAGGTCCTACTGGATCTGGTACAGAGCCATACAGAAATTCTGGCTTAATTCTCAGAACTATTTTATACATACCAGGAAGAGTCCCAGAGCGATGCTTTCTCTGGTTAGGAGGCAGTTCAATGACAGTAGCACAGAAATACCTGCTGTGCTGCATAGGATACACAGTCCTACAGAGGCCTCACATTGGTCAGGCTTCCACCAAACACACCCGCAGGAAATGACAACCTGCACCCAGTGCTCACGGGACGTGCACTGGAAGCTGCTGCACAAACAGCAGAGGGCTGAGTGTGTGGGAGTCAGAATGACAAAAACCACAGGAAATGGGCAATTCCTAGTCTGTTAGAAGCTGATTTGCTGTTTCTCAATGCAATGTTTTAATGAGGGTAATTAGGCATTACAGAATAAACAAGTCTTCCAGGGAACTGTAGTCCTTTCTAGGAAGCTTCTAGATATCCTAAACTCAGGACCTAGGCCAGAACTGAATATTTACTGCGGCTTCTGTTCTCTGATATGTAGAGTGAGGAGAGGAGAGTAGTGCATGATTTTTTTAATTTTTATTTTTTTTTACTCCAAGACATTTTAATCAAGACATTTCCGTCAAGACATTTCAATATTAAAGGCATCACTTTTTTGTAAACACATTACCTTTTCAAGATGCATGGTTTCTCACCAACAAAAATCCTTCTGGATTTTCCACTGTCTAGGTATTTGCCAGCTACCGTTAGCAATGTTCCTCCAGATTTGGGGCCGTAGGTGGGATAGATACTTGTTATTATAGGATTCTGAGGGGAGTGAAAATGAGAGTACTGTTAAATTATGTTTCCATATTTTCAAAATGTGAAGAGGAAGAATCTTAATACGTTTCTTACCACTTCCATGAGGTAATAATAAAGCAAACAGTAATACAGGATTGCCATACTGGATTGGACTCATGAGGAGTCTTCTTCCAGTTCATATCGAGGCTAATTAGACAGTAAAGTTTTAATCATAGTGCTTACCACGTAAGAAAATGTATGGAATAATGTTTTTCCATGTCCAACAGAAACACTACTGGATATATTAAAACTTGCATTTTTTGCAGCAGGAACTGTGCATTCCAGCCTTTGGAAAGCAAAGAAAAAGATGGGATTACATCGTTTTTTTCCTGGCTTGATCATTTTCTATTAAAATAGAACCACATCAAACTCATAATAATCCAGGATCCATACTGAACAAATCATCAATCTATGCATGTCAGGGATATTTCAGAAAAAAACAGTTAAAAGAACTGTTATCTTCTTCTTTAATACTAAATACAAACATTATACTGTTTATACATAGCCAGAGAAAATAATTTTAGTATATAAAATATATTTCTGAAAAAAGCATGCTGGAGAAAACAAATACCTCCCATTCAAAGGCTGACTTGTTTTTTGGAATTCTCCTTTAGTGTTAAATTTTGGCAGACAACAGGATGAGGAAAAATGCATCCTATACACATCTGTTGTCTGAATTTAAATATTACCAAAAATTAAACTCGAACTTTTGTGGCGGTATATGTCAATGAACCACATTACATTTACAGAGTCTCATACACGAGCTATTTTTGCTAAATCATTTAGCTTGCATTAAAACTGTTCAGAGTAGCAGTTAGGATAGAGCTCAAGACTGCTGGAGGGTGACCTTTCTGCTGCTATAAATCTGGACAGGGAAGCCATGCCATGCATTGCACACAGCTTTGTTAGGACAGAGTGATATGCTCTGAACTGAGAAAGGATATTCATCGAACTTCCTGTTTCTTCAAGTTAACAACCAGAATAGCCTCTGTCTTGTATTTAAACCATTATCCCACTGTCTCAAACACATATTTCTGGGGAGGAGAAGGAGAGGTACCGCAGAGTCATGAGCCTTTTGGTGACCAGATACCTGCATCTTTTCACATTCCTCTCCAGCGGCCTCACAGATCAGGACGATGGAGATGGCATACCTGAGCCCTACAGGATACTGGCTAGAGGAATCTGCCACCTTTTTGTACCTTTGAATAGTTTCATCTTTTTTGCCAGCTCCCACAGGTGTTGAACAGCGTTTTGCAGGCAAACCAGTAAAAGCTGCTGCAAGATCTATCAGATTTATAACTATTTTATAACTAGATTTATTAGATCTCTCTTTGGAGCACTGTTTTCCTGGGGGACTTATCAAATCAGGAGATTGTTTAGCACCTAAAGTTTCTGTTTGAAACTTCAGAATAGAAGGATGATACTTATTAACTGAATGTTTGTATCATGAAAAAATCCATGCCACATAAAGAACACCTCTATAAAGGAAACTTCATATTTTAGGTTTCTTACTTGTTTTTGTTGCTAGATTTTGCTTCCAGAGCACAAATTTGTTCTCCAATATGGACTACTGTATTTTTTAATTCAAATCTATTATTTTTGCTGAATCCAAAGTCCCATCCACACAGTGTCAGTTTTGTCCCGCCTTCTAAGGGAGCGCTGCTCGGCAGAATCTGTTAAAACATATTTTGTTACTTACATCAGGTTTTCTTGAACTTCAAATGGAGTTAAAGAATGTGCAAAGGAATAATTTTAGAAAAGCATTTCTCCTGGCAGACTGTGTCCTACCATTCATCTTAATTGTTCTTCACCTTTCATTTGTCACATTATGAGTGTTCTCTGACAGTAGCAATAAATAACAAAACCTATACTAGAAAGCTTTGAAGGATAGTGTTTAGGGGGACTGAACAAGCTGTGCATTGTAATAGTTTTTTAAATCCTGCCGTTCTTGTCTTTTACATCTTATTTCTGGCATGTTAAACATACAATGTACTTATTTTGTTAGAAGCTGAATACTGAACACAAAAGAGCCCCAAAATGACCATTTTTTTGTCAGCTTGATGAAAGTCAGGTTCAGAGTGAAGTAGCTTCAAAGACACCAAAATCCGATGTTGCATTAGCTGTGATAAAGTTAACGTGACTTCTGCTATTCTTTCCTTAAATCTTTTACGTTTGGTCACCTCTAATTCCGAGTTAAAAATAAACTACCTCTCAGAAACACAGAGACAATCTACAAAGGAAATGCTTTTTTTTTTTTCTTCTGTATATTGTAAATTGTCCTGTAAAATATAACAATGGTGGGAAAAATGTAGGAACACTATAGAGGTCTTGCAAAACTCAGTAAAAGTGCTGGTCAGTACTGCCAGAAAAAGAATAAAAAAAGACATTGGTTTAGGGGTTTATGAGGACTTCTAACAATAATGCATAATTTTGCAAACATACCAATACTACTGGACAAACAGCAGAGAATGAAAGACTGAGTGACTGAACTTATACTTGTGCTCATAGTGCCTGAATGTCTTAGTCTTAATGCTCTAGTGATAGTAATTTTGCCCCCAAAATGCAATACAGCTGTGCCTTTCAAAGGACCCGACTTCATTTTCAAGCTGAAAGGAAAGTGTTTGAGAGATACTTGGCTATTATTTCATCTGGAAATCCAGTAAGACAGCACACTTCTTTTCAACTCTCTTGTAGCTATACTTCAAGACTCTCACAAATGAACTATTGTAGATAGGAAGGCAGCTGAAGAATACTTCAAAAGAATTATACCGTATATTCTATATGGGGAAATTTACTGCCCCCATTAGAAAGCAGACAAAGAGTCTGATCTAAAATGCACTGAAGTCAGTAGGAATCTTTCCTACTTTAATGAGCTTTGGATCAGCTCTCAGTGAGCACAGAAGAGGGAACCTATGCAGGAACAGTGGTTTTACGCAAATCCCGTAAAAAAGGAGTGATGCTCACAAAGCCCTCTGTCAATGAACGCTGCAGCTCAGTGTGGGGAGCAGTACTGCATCCTGTGGAGCCTGTGCCATTCTCAAGTTTAAGTTTCCCTTCTTTCTTTTTTTTTTTCCTTCAAAATCTGGATTGATTTCAGATCATAGTTTTCCACTCCACCTAATATCTCAGCACACTATCTATTTTTGGAGTAACAAAACCCAGCAGAAACTGAAATTGCTCTGTGGGGGTACAGGATATCTTGTGTTTTGTACAATAATGCATAGACTTCTGGCACTTGTGTCTGAAATGTAATCCCTTAAGTTAACAAAATAAGGGCGTTAAAATCAGGCTTCATGAAGCCATACAGAATCAAAAACTAAGGCACTTAACTGCTTTTGAGTGATCTTACCTGCCAAAAGAGGCTTGTGATAGCAGCCTGTGTGCCTTAACTGAGGGAGAATGAAAGTATTTACTACATTCTGCCAGCAAATTTAGGATGTAAGACTTCAAAGTAGATAGCAAAAACAACAAAAACTTATACTTTTGTATTTAAGCTCTACAAAAATTCCCCTAGAGTATTTTTATTCATTCCTTTATTTTTATTTCATTTGTTTTGTACAATGACCACTGAAAGTCAAATGTGGTTTCCCAGATTTTTTCCTGGGAGAGATGACAGGAATGAGCAGTGAACCTCCTGGACTATGAACTGAGGCATTCATAAGCATCTTGTGTGCACTTACATTGTGCAGGTAGTAACAGAAAATAAGCAAGAAATAAACTAAATTAGTTATAAATGCTATGAAATTCAGGACTTGAAAATTGTTGAAAATTCTCGCTAGCCAGGAAACCCAACTGACGACCTGGAGTAAGTCCTGCCATGAGGCCTGAAGTTCTGCATGTGCCTGCTGCTCCCTGGGCTTTGGGTTACTGGGGAGAAAGCTTTTTTAAAAAATGCAAAGGATTGTGTTTTTCTTTTGTTTATGTTAACAGCCATTATGTTAATATCCACTCACATACTTTATAAATTGTTGGAAGAAAATATCTATTTATTAAAGTTTCAACAGCCCATTCATTTTAATTAAGAGGCAAGAACATGCACAGGCCACATATGAAATTTCCAGCAAAACCTCCAATCTAAACAGGGAGCAGAAGGCTTGATGTTCTTGATATTTCTGAGATAAAAGCTAACTAAAATGACTCACTTTAAAAACAACAACACACTATCCCAGGTTTTTAACCACAACAAAGAATCCGAAGGGAGACCAGCTTATTTTTCCTTTTATGCAGTTCACCTCTCAGAGTGACCCGAACTCCACATGCAGATGCCTGCAATTTGTTTCACTACGGAGTTATCTCTGATGAGACTCCTCCGAGTCCCCCAGCATTCCTGTAGCACTGTCGTTCAGGCTGACAAAATGTGCTCCGGTGCTAGCAGGAGTGGTAGGTGGAGGCACGTTCATGGGGTACGGTGCCCAGCCGTGGGGCTGAGCTGGGCTGGGAGCTGGGCTGGGATGCTCATGTCTGTCCCAGCACCAGCACTGCATGGGGATGCCCTGGAGCTCTGCGCTCGCCATGGGGCTGGCATGAAGGGCTGCTCCCCATCACCCAGTGGATCCAAGGAAAAGTGCTTAAAGCAGGGCAGAGACCTGAAGAGTCAGTAGGACCCCAGTGGGAGGACTTTGTGCTTCCTTTCTGTCATTCCTCCTGAGAGGAAAAACTCATTTTTTTTTCCACTGTGCACTGTTCCGTGCAATAACTTAGGAAAACTTTGTTGAAGACCTATCTAACATCCTTTGGATCCAACCCTCTGTGTTCCCCTCAGGTTAAAGTGCTCATATGACATATCCTAAGCAATCTGCCTCTCTGAAATTTGCAAAATATTAGGGGAGGGTAGGACAGAATTTCAAATACTATGCAAAGCAGGTCATCCTCTGTTTGTTAGGAACAAAACAAGCTTGTTTCTCATATTTTATGCATATGGGTTTAAAGACAGATCAGAAGATGATGAATAATCTGTTTTATATTTTTTTTTCAGTAATAATGTTAAATGTCATGGTCCAGCAGAGCATGAAATCTGTTTAACAGCTAGGAATCCAAAGGGATTTGAGTACTCAGCTGCATTTTTTTCTTTACAAGCCTTCTAGAAGCACCTTCCACCAATGTGGGCACACTGTAATTCAAGATTCCCTACAAGATCCATCAATGCCACAGATCTGTATTCGTTATAGGGGCAGACTGGGCTTGTGCTGAGCAGGCAGGGCTGAGCTGTGCATGGGGAAGGGGAGCACATGGCTGGCCCCATGCCTGCTCCTGCTGCCCACATCTAAGGCACCCTCCATCAGACAAATCCTCCCAGCAACTCCAGAGGGACTCCAGAGGTGGCTTTGGGGATGCACCTCTCGGTTTAAGTTTCTCTGCATGGGCTCCAGGCACTTGCTTCTTAAAGCTGCTGAGCACACACACGGAGTTGAAATCAGAGAGGGCTGTATGAGCTCAGCACCTCTGAAGGGCAGAAGTGAAGCAGTTCTGAGCATTAGAAATCTTTTTGGATGCATGGCAAGCCACAGCAGCTGCTGGAAATTTTTGCCGAGAAAAAATGCTAAGGGATGTTGCTTGTGTTTGAGCTCTAGGAAAGACAAAACAAGCTATGCGGGGTAGATGTGAGCAGTTTGGTCCTGCAGAGGTATATAAAAATGGGCCAGGACTAATTCTTATTGTATGCCTTAGTATTGGTGATTCATAGTCTCTTAAATATGAGGGCCAGAAAGGACTATTTGATCATTTACTACAGCTTTTTTTGAAATGGCTGTGTTCTTGTATAAAGTGGAAATAAACAATTCACCTTTGGAGTTAGCAGTTTTTTACATCTCCTTTGCCCAAAAGGCAAATGGTAATCGAAGGCGAGGCAAACACACTTACAGGTGTGCTTGCATGCACACATCTTTCCATCCATTTTGGGTTTGATTCTTCTTGAGTGCTTCATTATCTGTTCACTGAATTTTGTCTGGTTTAGCCTTAAATTTTGTAACTGAAACATGAAAAATACTATCCCTGTAAATATGTTTCCAGATTATTAATGAATCCAAAGTTTTACAGCAATTTTGCCTAGTTACTCTTTAAAAAGTGGTTGTCCATGAAATCATCTGCCTGGTTGAAAGAAAACATTATTTGCTTAGGAAGAAATATTGCCTCCCTTTCTCTCTGAGAGTTTAGTGTGTCAAAGTTTCACCTCCTTTTGTAACCTGTATACCCAGAGGAAAATGTATTTTTTAGCCGCGCGGTATGGTTTAAGTGTGTTAAAATTAAGTGGGTGCAAGTGCTACCTGAAAGCTTTATGCTTGTTCCTTCCTCAGTTTATTAGTCCATCCACTGCTCCCTAAACCTTGGCCTTCAGAGCTGTGTCACACCTCACTGGAAACAATTCGGTTAAACGTACAGTCAGCCCATGCAAATCTGGCACCAACCATAGCTAAATGAAAACAGGGGCGAGCCAGCGGGGCTCTGCGCCCATCTGCACGGCGTTGTCCCTGCACGCTCCTCATGGGCCCCGGCCCGCGGAGAGCAGCCTTGTGCTGTCCCCTCTCGTGGGGCAAAGCTGCTGGCTCGCTCCCCTCCGGCTGCCGAGTCTGTGGCCATTGCGCCCGTGGGGACAAGGAGCCCGGAGGGGTGTTAGGAAAAAATGTCTCCCCCAGGGAGATGTGAGAACCTGAGCTTCACACGGAGTACCTATGTCCAGCCAGCAGCTCTATGTACGCTGGGGCTGAGGGGAGGATGAGGAGAGCAGGCACTTCGTTTGTCATCATCGCATAAAAACAACCAAGAAATGGAACGAGCATGGAAACTCCTTTCCTCTGCTTCTCATGTTCACCAAGTGAGCACCTGAGGGCACTTCTTCCTACATATTTACCCCAAAGGCTCATCCAACCCTTCAGGCTCGTGATGCAACGTTAAAACAGTGATGGCAAACGGTCGCAACGCGGGCGCTGCTGGGCCCGCCGGGCTCTGCCACCGCAGGGTTTCTGGCGGGCAGCGGGCAGGCTGCCCTTCGCCCTGCAGGGCTGGCCGGCGGCCCCGCGCACCACCACAGCCACCGGTACGCTCCCCTGCATGCCGCGCATCTGAGATGATGCGCGCTATCCGTTGGAGGTAAGTACCAAAAGCACGTCTTTTTACCTCATAAACTCTTGGCAAGCAGGCCTCCTGCGTCCAGGTCCCTCCAGCGCACTCTGGAGACCTCAGGCACTGCTCACCGCACCAGCCACACTGCATGAAGGCGGGTGCCAGCAGGCACTGGCTGCAGGACTGGAAGTGGTGGCAGCCCGGCCCGTTCAGCGGCACCTTGGTTATCTGTCGACGGAAAAAGAAGGTGCACAGAGCCTTTGAATGCGTACGCTCGCCGGCAAGGAGAGTCTCAATTTATGCAATGCGCTGTGGCGCTACTCAGATTTCATCTGTGCAAGTTGTGGTTCGGCTTCTCTTTAGCTTGGTAATTATAGGATCTTATAAGTAATTTAGCTGACATGATTTTAAATTCACTTGGGAGAAACCCTAAATGCATCTTAATGTTATATACAGTTACTACCAGCATCTGGTGTTTACAGCAAGATAGCATTTTTTTGCAGATGGAAAAAGAAAACAGCAGTGTGCTCCTCCTAGTTCTGCAGCAATTCTTGGAAAAAACAGTGTGTCTCAGTATGTCTTAGTTCATATGTTTATAAAAATAGGCATGATGGCTATTTCAGCTTTGGTGAGGATACATTATTATCTGTGACACACTGGGCACGCAACTGCCCAAGTACTTGGTGCTTAACACCTACGAGCAAAAAACCTATCCTATATCTAAAACATGAATTAAAATTTATGATATTTTTCAAAATATCAAAATAGGTATGATAATAGTCACTCTAAATATATAAGAGTTATCTTTGGTCAAAGTATTAATGTTAGCATATAATTACATCACTATCTAAGTACAATTTATATTTCAGTACCTTTCTTAATCTTTTTTGGGACATTTTCTTTGAAAATTACTCTTATAAATATCTCATACATTTCTAGTAAATGATTAATAACCATCTTTAGTAATGGCTGATTTATTTCTTTAAATTCTTACTGAACTCAAGGGGTCAAATTATTGCTTACTATTAGGGTTTAGGATTATCTGTAATATTATCTGCTAATGCAATGATGTTCTAAACCCACTCTACAATGCACATCCTACTTATGACAATAGCATATTTATGACACTCTTCATCTTTTATGAACTCTTTGTACACTGCTCGCTAAAATAATCTTTAAACCTTACCACGAACAGCATCTCTAATTTTAAACACACCCACGTAACACTTGCACATACACCCCACTTTAAAAAGTTATAATGTTATGACACAAACCAACGAAAGCCAGGAAATTCTGAACACCATTCTTTTCTTAAGCCATTGTGTGTTTTTCTTTGCAAGTACTTGAATTAAGGACAGACTTTCAGCCTTAAATTTGCATTTCCTGGCTTTTGTTGGTTTATATCACAGTTCTTACATTATTTAAACATTTCTCAATCTTAGTCTGTTGGTTTGTTTAGTAGGGGAAAAAAAGTCTTGGAGGAAGCTTGCCCCTCCAGAGTTCCCAAGGGAGTGAAAAGGCTGGGAGGATGCAGAACATAAAGCAGCAGTGTGAATAGTTGCCCTTACTGAAAGCTGCTGCTCTGAGTGCAGGTTTGCACAGGGCGAGGAACGATTAGATTATGTGCTGCTCACCTTTTTTCCAGTCACTACCAGGGTATAGCCATCTGCTGCTACTGAGTGCTCAACAATGACCTGGAGAGAGACGGGGTGGGAGTCCAGCTGAAAGCTGACGTGCGGAGCGGTGGGCTCTGAACGGGAAACCACTATCTAAGAAAGACAGAAATTCGGAAAATCAGCAGGCAGCGTGTGACACAAATGCATGCTGCTCAGCAGTCTCACATCCCTGCCATTTTTCTGCTTGCATTAATTACTTTGCATTACATTGCATAATGTTTTGCATAATATTCCATCATGATCTGATTAAACCTCTATAAAATCTACTTTATTTAACACAGCAAAATCATGGCTGCTAGAGGATCCTCAAAATGCATCGTGTTTATTAAAATATGAAGGAGTCATTGCTTGCTTTCTGGTCTTTAATTTCAAGTATTTATAAATCAACCATAAAAAATGAAGATGGGTCATTTAGTCAGCCTTGTAGATTTAAGAGTACGTGTAAGAAAAAGTAATTTTATTTACAATGTCTATTTAAAGGAAACTTCAGGCCTTTGAAGGTCAAACATATGTCCATTTATTTTCACCTTGGTTCTTCCTCTTGAAAAGTAAACTGCACCCTGTGCTGTTACTATCTGCTCTTGGTGTACATGGGGCTGTTGGAGTGCAAAGCTATGGCAGGCGCAGGTGTCGCTGGAAGCAGTGCTACAAAGCCGCAAGCAGACGAGCTCGATTCCCAGAGCTGCTGAGGTGACTGTTGCTGCAGACGGGCTTTTGGCAAAACGCGGTTGGGTATCTCGAGCCTAGCTCCTGCTGATTTCTGTGGGAGCTGGGTGTTCAGGACAGTCTCTGGCACCTCTTAAACAATAGGGAGAGCTGGAGGCTTCTCTGGAAGATGTTCCAAAACAGAAGCCTAACTTAGCTGTCCTGAAGCCTCTTTGCAAGAGCCCTCTCCCTCTCTTGATTTCAGGAGATCTTAGGGAGATTAGTCACACCAGTATGAAATTCCCCCACTAGTCATCTCTCTTCATCTTACGTTACCTAAATACTTCTGAGAATTTAGGCCTATTCCTGCAAACGCATGCTTAACTTTACTACTGTAACTTTGTTGACTTTAATGGGATGAGTCATGGCTGTTAAGCACAGGCATAAAGCATCTGCAGATTGGGGTGGATATTTGATAGTAAGATTTTATAGGCTTGGGCCTGCAATCCAGAAGGATGTGCACCCAGTGTGATAGCATCAGGCAACAAAGACAGAGGATTGTTTACATAAGGGAAGATCATGTTCACGTTTCAAAAGCTGCATCACGTGTAGTTTACTTAAGGAATTTAGATAATCAGCGTTTGTTGAGAAGTTGAGATTCAATGGAGTTCATTATTTAAAAAGATTGAAGCCATTTTGGAAATAACTTGTATGTGAAATGTTTCATTTTTTCCTATAATGAAGCTTTTCTCCTGACTCCTAAGGCAGCATCAGAACAGCTAGGACATTGACTTACACAATTTCACTGGCATTTCACACTGCCAAGGTCTTTCAACAAGATGGCTGACTCCAAAATTCGACTTAGAGATGCTGTAATTACAGCTGAAGTTTTGTTGTAATTCAAGACTTAAATAAAATATAGGAGCAGTTGACTCATAGTGATAAGTGCTTCACATTGCAGAGGTATTTACAGTTTGGGGTTACAACAGGCTTTTTTTCCCTTGGAATGAAACTGGCTCTGTTAGAGAATTTGCTATAGGTTTGTTTCACAGTACAGAAAGCACAGCTTTTAGAAATCGATAAGGTCTGATCATTTTCGGTGACACAGAAGTATGGTCTCTGACTCACTGTATTAGGGCATGAGCTCTGTTTTTATATTCAGGACAATGAAGAATGGAACGGACTGCAAAGCTGCATGGAAAAGCTTGATTAATGTTGGCATTACGGGGAGAGGTAGCACCACAGCTGCAAATACCTTTTTAGTTGATCATTAGCCGTGTCTCATCTCGAATACCCACTGCTATAAAATGCTAAGAATTCTTTTCTATCATTAATCCAGGCTTCCTCTTATTGCCAAGCATTCTTTCTGATTGAGCCACAGTGTTAACCCTTTGAACACATTTGTGTTGCAATCTCAGAAGGATACATGAAAATTTGGATCCCATCTCTCCACAATCTTGGAAAATTACTTGGTACTTCAAACGTCAAATGACCTTTATTGCACTCATGCTGATAGTCAAATCACCTGCTCAAAGCCCAAGTAAATAGACTTTGACCTCATGACATACTGGGAGCTCAAATTACACTTCCTAACTTGTTTGGGACTAGGGAATAAAAATTTGCAGTTTTCCTAGAACTAATCCACAAGCCCATAACGCTGCAGTAACACACTCAAGATGCAAAAATGCTCTTCCTGGTCTATACAACTGTGCCATTTTTGCACGCATCAATCCAGTCCTTGAAATTCTATCTTACCCTTATCCAACATAATCCTTAACAGAAAGGCGATTTTAAGACAGCATGAAGAAGAGGTTACTTAGGACTCCAGTGTTATTCTCATATACCTCTGATTTTTATTGCTTGGGACTGGGCTGGTGTGTGTACCTTTTGGCATTGCTGTAATGTGGCCCCGCTACAATACACGGGCTACTTCTACAATGGAAATGGTTGAGTACTACAGAAGGATTTCTTTTTGCACAGACTATAATGTTAATTGTCCAAGTGCTGGCTTAATTTTTTTTTAAATATTTTAATGAGATATCAAGTATTTCTCCAGAGCATACAAGAAATGAAAGTATATCTATGTGCCTGCACTCAGGCAGTTAGGAGAGAGGGAAGGGCTTGTGCAGATAAATAATTGACTAAAAGAGAACAAACAGATGCTGGCTGTAAAAGGTCAGTTCTTGCAATAGCGAGAAGTCACTGGAGGTGTTCTGCAAGGGTCTGTGCTGGGATCTGTACTGTTTAACGTATCCTTATATGAGTTTGAAAAGTGGGTGAGCAGTCCAGTGACAAAGTTTGCTAAAGATCTGAAGGTATTCAAAGTGACAAGGATGAGGACAGACTATGAAGGATGGCAGAAGGACTTTACAAGACAGCGTGTCAAGGCAATGAAATGGCAGGTGAAATACAACAAAAGAGATAAATTTAAAGTGATACATGATAGATAGTTCCAGGATAATATCATCTCACTGCTCAACAGCAGCAAAAAAACAAAGGTTAGGAATTATAGAAAAGGATTAGAGAATAAATCAGAAAAGATCCTTTCACAGCTGGTCCAGTTCTTGAATTCTCTGTCCATTTCTGGTTGCCTCATGACAAAAACAATATGCTAAAATGGGAAAAGGTTCAGGGAAGGGTAACAAAGGTGATTAGAAGGCTGAAATGAACAATGACTGAATAGGTTAGATGTGGAAGCACTGACTTTGTGGGTGGGATATGGAAAAGGCATACGGGATCATGAGTGACATGGAGAGAGTGGATAGAGACTGACCATTTACTCTCTTCCAATAAAAGCACTATCAAAAGGCAAAAATGATAGTCAGGTTCAGAATAAACAAAAGAGTAAGACTTCCTGTCAATATGTGATGAACCTGTGGGACTCCTTGCCGAAGGATGTACATGCAAGAGGAATGCGTGTTTAAAGGGAAACTCCACCTGTACATGGAAAGAACTAAACAGACAAAACCCAATAGCTCAGGAAACCCCAAGAGCTGAAGAACTGAAACTAGGTGGAGGCTTGAAGCAGAAGGTATTACATATGTTTCCCTGCTCCCTAGGTATCCACTTGTCACCATGGCTGGAGACAGAGCGCTGAGCTAGATGGACCCGTGGTTTGAACCCATGCGGCTGTTCTTCTGCTCTTTCAAATACCCTTCCCAAGAAGCACATTCCTAATCATAGCTACAACACTAGACATCCTTCTTAAATCAAACACAATATTTATGTCCCTCTATTTAAAAGAAACACAAAAAAGTATGTAATCTTTCATTGTGGCTCAAAGTACTTCCATGAAGATAAGGGCCAACAATTAAGTAATTAATATATTATTTAATATATCCTTTATACCGGAAGCCAGTGATCACTTACGTCGATGAATATAAAAGTAATTCATTTAAATATTCTTTCATTACCATCAGTTAGTATCAATGTTAAGTGAGAAGCCTAGACTCTAGGTTAATTTATGGATAATATGGCAAATCAAGACTCAAGTAATAACTTGAGTTGAGAAACAGCACACAACAGCTTTGCTTAAAAATCATTCTGATGCTCAGTTCTGCTAGTCAGTAGGATTGAATTACAAATGTTACTGTGTGTATGGTGAAATATCTTCTGCAAAAATGAGAGGCCTTCTTAAAGCAATCCCATCTAAGTATCGTATTGTTATTTTTTCCCTAGATGTCTGGCAGGTGGAGGCCATTACCCAGCAGAGATAGGCTCAGGGTTAACTTTATTGTGTAACGCCTCAAATGCCTCAGGATATGCAGCAAAACATTGTGAAGGGCACATATGTAGCTCTCTAAATGCTGTATATCATTCTAATCCATGGAGAGTATAATGGATCTGCTCTGAAGGGTGTAAGCTTCTCTACTTGAACTGAATATTAAAGCATGTGTGTTCTCAAAACTGTTATTTGGCAGCAGGTGTTAATTTTAATTTGACTGTAAGGATTTAGCATTATGCACTATTTTTTTTTTTTTTTTTTTTTTTTGCGGGAACATGAGGATGCTCTCCTTATAACAGAAAGAAGTGCTCTTATAAAACTGTTAAAAGTTGAGCTGTAGATATGAAAACATTACTTACATAGATTTTGCCACAGATTTCAGCTGGTTGAAAAAATGATGAAGTGGGAAGGGTTGCAACAATTCACATTCCTATCAATGCATGTGTGCATATCAGGCTGCCAGTGTTGAAAAGCCAGGTGAATTTCTGGTCCACAAAGACAGGACAGGAGTGGGCATTAAGTAGGACAAGTTTTTCAGTGGCTGCTCACATCCTCTCACTCTTGTGCCCTCCTGACTCTGCCGGATTTAAGGTCCGTGCTCATGTATTTTGTGACTTCCCTGCACTTGCTTCCAACATGGCTTGCCACTTGCACTAGTGGGTTTTGTTACAACTATATTTATCTAGTGGGAAAGGCACCAGGTCAAAACAAGTTTGGTCAGTCCAAAGGTGGAAATGGCTTCCACTGTGCTGTGGTATAAACTGGAGTTGAATGACTATGCTGAAAGATGCAAAGCTCTGTACTTCCTTGCTCTGTGTCAACTCATTTTGCTAATAGGCACCATTGCTTTGAGCCTTGATTCCTGAAGCAGCAAAGCCTTGTCATTTTGCTATTTGCAAAAGGAGAGCAGTGCTGAGTGCCTGGCTCTCTTCTTGCTGAATTCTGGGACACAATTTTCCAAGCTCTGAGTTCAGTCACAAATAAAAAGCAGATGTGATTATTTTTGTCTACATTCATTTCTGTAACATGCATTGTGTTTCCTGGCATGTAATCTATGAAAGCAGCTATGACATGTGCTAATTTTTCTCTTTTCAGGGAAATGAGATGTGTGTGTGTGTGTGTGTGTTATAGTTTGGTGGTGGTGCTGTTTGTTTTTAATCACAAGTATTCCTGGGAAATGAGTGTGACTGTCAAGTGTTCTGTACTTGGATATGAAAGCCAACAAATTTCTGCTCTGCATGTGAAAATTTCCCAAACAATTCATCTGTGAGAGCCAAGTCCCTGCTCCTCATCATACAGAATGGGGAGCACCAAATGAAAAGATAAGGCAGCAGGTGAAGGAAACCCCAAAGGAATCTCTTCATCATTCAAAGCATAATGAAATTGTGGACATCGTTGTCACAGCATACTGTAGAAGGCAAAACAACACAGTTTCAAAAACCAATAAGCAAAATTAATGGAAAAGAATTCCTTTATGGACCATTAAAGGACTATTAAGGACTGCTAAACACCAGACATAGGTGCAATTTCTGGCTCAGGAAATCTCTGGGCCACTGAGTACCAGACACAGGAGGGTACTGGGAGAAGTATCAGTCTGTGTTTTTACTTGCCTCATACCTCTCCCCTACCCAGCCTTAAACCTTATTTCTAAACCCATACTTCCTTTCTCAGCTGAAAAATGTGGTTAAAAATACTGGGGTGTAATGTGTCCCTAGAATAAAGCTTACTATTCATTATTGCTTTGTGTGAAACAAGTGCAGAGAGGCCCCGAGGTGGCTTGTTGTGCGATATGTGCTGTATGCCAGGGAGGACTATCTGTGCTGTCACGCCTTGGTTCTCGTGCCCCAAGCCATACTCAGTCCAGAAGCTGTTCAGACATGGCAGTGCGTGACCATGTTTTGCTAACACTTGGCTTCTCAGCTACAGCTGGCTCATATCCAGCCAGATTGGACAGGACTGCAGCCAGCATGCGGCTGACTGCATCTCAGGGTGTATGTATAAGAATGGGAAGACCCTCTCCCTATCTCCAGGAGCAACGGGATGGACATCCTACTACCCCATAAAGATGAGAGGACACCTGCAGGAGGTCCTCACCCTGCACACAGCCCAGTGCTTTCGTGCTGTGCACTGAGTTTCACTCATATAGTCAGAAGGTTCCTGGTTGATATGAACCTACTGCCAAAATTGCACCTAAAGAGAGTGCTTACCAACACTAGTTGTAAAGCTTGCAGTGTAAACTTCTCTATCCCTCTCTTCCTGAAGCAGGTAACCAACGAGCAGTACATCTGCTTGGGCTTGACCTCAGTGAGGCCAGCTTCAGGAGTAGGGAGCGTGTGCAGTGCTCTGCTTCCAAACATAGCATTATGCTGAAAATCAGCCTCTGCATACGTCAAAGGCATCAGCCTCTTGTCCATTTTTAAGGCCAAAAAAAATCTGAGCTTTTCAGAATAACTCTTTTAAAACTTTCCCATAACCCACTCTCCCCAGAGCTATCAGAAAGATTTCCCCTTCCTGAAGAACTTTGCTCTTTTCTTCATCACTCAAAAGTTACTCTCTGAAGTAACACCAAATTCCAGGGGAAAAAAAAAAAAAAAAAGGCTTCACCTTGGAATTGAGCAAAAATAGAAGATATTTAATCTCAATATAGCATGGATTTATTTATTTTGTTTATTTATTTATTTATATTTGGTGAAAACTATGTTTTCCCCCAAATACTGGCTGGTAATGAATGTGTCTTTTCCACTTATGAGTTGTATCCTTAGTGTAGTTTTTTGACTTGAGGGGAGTAAGACTGGTTTACACCAGCTTGAAATCTGATTCCACAGCTATGGCAGTTTGACTGTGTGCTGTTTTCTAATCAAATAACCACTGTGAAATACCTGATTCACTTTGCACCCAACAGCTGTACTTTCAGCCTGTGTTCCCAGTCACACTCTGGAAACAAGCACAATAAGAACGGCCGAAACAGCTGCAACTTCTCAACAGAAAAAAAAAAAGAAGGCGGAAAAAAAGCTTGTTGTCAGGCTCCAGCTTAGGAAGGAAGTAAAATTATTTTTCTTTTCCGTCTCATGCATGTCAGCTGTCTTAGAAAAATTATTACTGCTCTGTTTTGTAACAGAAACTCCACAATATTTAGTAAAGTACAAACTCCAATATATTAATGGCCAAATACAGATTTAACATTTCTGATGCAGCCAAAACATGCTCAGTATGTCAATGGGCTGCAATTATTCTCCAGGAGAGCTCTGGAATTCACCTCCTGGCCCCAATTATCCTCCTTATAAGAACCCATGAATCTTCTGTTTGGACCATCTAGATTGATTTGATTTTAGTTTTAGATTTTGACTGAAAAAAAAAAACCAAAAATCGGTGAAGGAGGCTGTATTTCCTTTCCAGTATTAGTGTATTAGTGCTTTTCAGAGCTGTTAAAGTAATTCTATTTATTCTAACTAAAAGGACAAGTAGAAAACAACAGGTGACTATTCACTGGTTGGATAAAGCATACCTGCTTTTGCATTCCAGATATTATTGGTTCCTCTGATGCTTTTTTTAAAGAAGCAAAATACAGGCTATACTCTGATAACAGTTGGATCATTAGCACAGCCATAAGCCTCAGTGGAATCACTTGTAAAGATAAGAACTATTCAATGTGATCTGGCTCTAAATACATCAAAAACCTAGAATCAGCTAGCCATCATCTACAGAAGGAAAACTTGTGTTCTCAGAAACTACATATTAAACCTTCTCTTGACTTTTGCAGACATGTTATTCTGCAATTGTGTAGTAAACAGAGAAAAATGGATGGAGAAGGAAAGAGACTCAGAGATGAGGGGTTGGTAGGAAGGCAGAAAGTGATGATCAGAAGAAAGTGCAAAAGGAGATGGAAAGAGAGCAAGAAAAATACAAGAAAGAAAAGAAGGAGAATCAAATATTTGGCTGCTGATCAAGTGTAAGCAAGTACAATAGGAGAAAGTGAGAAACATTTTCAAATAAATTTTTTTGGGGTTGAGAATCAGTAGCTTGCCTGTGCACCTACTGGCTTCCACAGCACAGGTTTGGAGCTTCAATTTAATTTAAATGACATGGTACTGAGTTTTAAACATCCATTTTTTTCCACAAAATGTTTCATAATAATTAAAATAAACTCTGAATTAATATGACAGAATTGTGGTTAAATGTTCATTAATTTCACCAAGCTGTTTCATATTTGGGCACTTATGGGTGCAGCTGCCAGAGACAGAGGTACTGTACTACTATTTCTTTTAATCTCATGGATAACTGCTAGTGCTGAAGTTCATGTCACAAACTAAATTGTTTAAATATGGACTTCAGATGTGGTATTTCAAAGAGGATCTAAATACAAGGTGGACTGCATTCACTAGAAGAAATCTATATGTGAATACATATTTTTTCTTTTAAATAGTTTCCATGAAAATATATTATGAAGATATTAATACAATATAAGCACTTTTAAGACAGGTTCCCCAACAGACAGAATTCTGCAACTCATTTTCTCCGAAAGCAAATCTCTCTCTGAACAGATATAGTCATCTCTGAATAGCTAGAAGTTACAAGTAGATTGCACAGGAAAATTCAGTATTTGCGTGTACAAGGAGCTAAACTATTAGTGCAAGTGACAAACTCTGCAAAAGGTAGGTGTACAATAAGGGAAAAACTGAGGATTCGTTGCAATGCATTCCAGCAGATTTGTGAATGAAACTAAAAAGAACTGTTACATTTCTTACCTAAAAAATATGGGGAAGCAATTGGGGATATTGTTTTGATGAATTAAGTCATTGTTAGATTATCCTGATTTTTTTTAAATCCATTTTACTTTAGTAATGTTAGTTTAATAGCTCAATTTTTAATGATCTCCATCTCATTGTAGTTAATAGCTGTATTTCCATAGAAACACTGCAAATCTGCTTTAGCTGGGCATTTGCTAATGAACATGTTTGAAAGCACTTCTGAGACAACTATTAATGTAAAAAAAACAAAACAGAACAAAAAAAACCACACCCATGACTTAATGTAAGTGAACATAAAATTCTGGAAAAAGCTGTGTCTTCTGTATCCTAGAGACCTACTATTCCTTCTGAGATCATTTAAAGGCAAAAGAAATACTAAGAATTTTACTAGGAGGTGCTGTCATTAAAGCTAGTCAGTATGCTTATTCTCCTGCTGGTTGCACCAAACCCTCAAAGAAAGAGCTCCTACTTATTACAATATAAGCCCAGTGCTAACTTCCCTCTGTAACTCAAGCCAATCTAATTCAATGATGAGAATATTTCTGCTAATGGCAATATGGAGTTTACACAATAGCCTTTCTTTTGATCTGTAACTGAACCTGGAATGGGAAATGTATCCTGTAAATATTTTAATTGTTCCATGAGTTGGGTAAATGTCTGAATGAAATGTGTGGTGCTGGACTTGAGCGAATAATTTAAGGAATGTTGCAAATAAAAATAATGTTGCCTTGTGCTTTCCACCAAAGCTCCCTAAAAGCTTTGTGACAGCCCAAAACAAATGCAGTGAGTAAGACAGTGGTTGTTATTAACTGTATGTTTTAGATAAGGAAATGGCTTCAGAAAGGATAAACAAATTGCTCATGTTCGCTGTGTGAGCCAGTATCTATGTTTAAGAACAGAGCGTAGGTTGCTCCTGTGCTCAGCGCGTAGCTCTTAGCATTTGCCTTTCCTGTGCTGAAGACTAGCTGCAGCTTAAAGATAACAAGGTCATCAAAGGAAGTTCAGGTAAAACTGGCTGGGTTGTCACTGAACATTTTGTTAAATTCCTGTCTTCCAGGGCGAAAAGAGAAATGTAATTTGCTCTGATTTTCTCCTGTTTTCCACCTGTCCTTTGTGGTAAATTACTTTGACCTCCCTCTTTGCAGGAGCACAACAGATTGTGCAATATGGGGCAGGTTCTGCATCCAGTGTGTGCAGAAGACAGTAGTGGGGGTGTTGGATTCCCTTTGTCCAAAAAGGTGCCAATCATGGGTTGACAAATACTGGGGACAATATATAACCCTACTTACAGGATGCAGCAAGGACAGAGAATGAGGGGAAGGGAGAGAAGAAAGGGAAAGCATGTGCATGTACCCAAGTGTCTTCTAATGGAAGGTTACCAGAAATGGGAAAGCTGGAAGGGCACTGCAGCTCATGATGGCCTTCTTATCAGGTGTCAGTTAACGATGGTTGAGGGACAACACTGCTAACTTTGATGACTCAGCAGCCTACAGAACAAGAAGAGTCAAAGACTGCCAATACTTCAGGAAGTCCACTAGAGGACAAATAATACTGGCAGAGTAAAAAAGACACAGATCTTGGGCGCAAGTGAGATCCAGGCTGGACCCCGTGGCAGCTGGAGAAGCCAAGCTGTCCAAGGTGGTCATTGCAGGTTGACAGTGCTTGAAATAAGATGGGTAGGTAGAGGAAGCCCTCATTGCTTTCAAAGTAGTTTGTCTTCGTATGTTTGCCAAATTTTTAAAAGACTGTTGGCCCTATGGGTTAGATTTATTTCTTCATTCACCTACAAAAAAGGCATGCAGACTAATCTACCTGTCTGGATTAGTTATGTACTCAGTGGAGAGAAACAGACTTTTCAGGAGGGTGATTTACCACTTGTTATGGAAAACCTGTTTCAGGACAGGAACAATTGCTGTTCAAAAGAATAATGAGAAGAGAATGAGTCCTAAAATCTGAGATGCACTCTGAGAGACTTGAAAGTAGGTGGTGGAGGAGTTAATCTCGATTATTTAGCTGTGAGTCATAAACTCACATGGTTACAATAGCAAGTAATTTGGTGTCATAGAAGTGGATCAGTATATAGAAACAACTAACGCTCCTGCTTCTACACTATAACCTGTCTGGGCATTTTACTTTAAACTAGATTTAATCTGATCTTCTAGATCAAGTGACCATATGAAGCACATATCTGAAGCTGTTTGAAGAATCATTCGTTGTTTAGACCCTTCTGCCCCCGGCTAGGGTTGGAACATATTCGATGTGTATCCAGGACAGAAAGTTCAGTTTATTTTCCTTTGAAAGAAATCTAGTTTGTATGGACCAAAACAGATCTCTGAACTAACCAGCTGGACTAAATGGAAATCATGGTGGAATTTGCTCCAAAATCATTGCTCCAAACCACAAAGCCCATGTGAACGTTTAAAATGCTGAACGCTCTATTAGATGCTTTGTTTATGTTCCAGAGGCTCTATTTTACTCATCAATCTAAATTTTCTAACGCCCTGTTAAACTGGATAATACTGCTCCTTGCTTTTCACTATTCTGTTAAACTCCAGTGTTTTTTACTATGAAGGTAATATTTACCTGCATGAAGCGGCCCTCCGAAGTTCCCAGATTAGCAATGGTAAGGTTCCCTTTGGTGAAGACAGATATTGAAGTTAACAGGACGTTGTTGAACTGGCCCATGAACAAGTCAACCCTCTGCAAAGGAGTTGTAACTTCTAAGCGATATTCATCATCTTGTGCTCTGCAGTAAGAAGCATTTCTTGAAAAAGCCTGTTAGAAAATGAAGTACAGATGAGTACTGTCTTTATGAGTAGGAATAGATCTTTGTCAGAGTGAAGTCGTTTAGTACAAATGCATTTGACCAAAAGTATTTTAAAATGTTTCAAACTTAATTGCTTCATCAGTTATGATGTTCCTTGAGGAAGGCAATGACTTCTTAACACTATAAGAACGTTTCTTTTAACTTTTTTTATTCTCTCTGTTAGGAAAAAGACCATAGGGTCTTTATTTAGGGTTTATTTAACCAGATGTGTATAAGCACATGTATCAAAGTACCCGATTTCTCAGTGAATTCCATAATGCTTCTTCTCCAAGGGTCTCAGAATTCTTTGATTGCAGAGCTTGACCAATGACACACCTGTTTCTAAAAGTGATTCCTAGAACATGATTCTCTAAATAGCTTTGCATTTTCTCTTTTTTTTTTTTTTGCATTAAAATAAGATTTTCCACCATTTTTCCATTTTCTTTTTCCCCACATTTTTTCAGTGATAGGCATAAAGCAGAGAAAGATGGAGAAAGAACAGAAGGAGATAAACCAGGAAAAATATGCTTCTGATTGTATATTTTAATGAAACTATGGTGAAGCCAGCTGTTTATAATTACTTATGCTGTTATATTGATCATCTATTCCTTATGCATTATTTTGTCCAATCACTGTTTGTCTCAAGTGTACTATAATAGTTGCTGTATTTGCGGGATTTTCTCTTTCAGTTTGGTAATAGAGAATACACATTTTTAATTTTCATTGGAAAATTCTTGAACAATACACTTTAACATATCTCTAGAGAAGAACATAACCTTCTGTTCTGATCATTCAATAGTAATCTATTAACTGAAAATTCCATTACTATTGATACTACATCATCTGTTTTGGTTAAATTGTACAGATAATAACCAAGAACCCCCTAAAGGATCTCTAACCTGTTTAAATTTGGAAGTCATCTAGTGTGTTCCCACTGTAACATCTTTTATGAATAAACATGTAGGGGGATTATAAAGGATCTTATGATGGTTCCCTCTGTTGAAATCAATACAGAGCTAGGTTTTTCCTAATTTTTTATTGATTTGTAATTGTTACAAACATGTTTAAAAAATCCTTTTAAAAGCTTGAATTAAGCTTTTTAAAGACAGTCAGAGTCTTTCCGCTAAATTCAATAGACCTGGATCATACAGTTGAAGAACAAGTAGGAGTAAGATTTTATTTTCATATTTTCTTGATTTGGATGGTTTTCCATTACTTATAATCAAAGTATTATAAGAAAGAAAACAATGAATCAAGAATTTCTTGCTGGTTTAACTCTGATGAATTCTGAAAAAAACCCAAGGCATTGAAAATACTACCAGCAAACTGTAGAATGTAATAGCTCAGTCCTTTGCTGTCGAGTTGTTATGTTTCTGAACTGTGCCCAGCAACAGCACTGGAAGGTGAAGTTTCTCATGATCCCTGGAAGTTGCTGCCAGCAGTGGTGCCAGCTTTTCTCCGGCTGTCCTGCCAATTTACTGTATCATTTATGTAAAACCCTGTATAAAACCAAATAAGCGCAAATGAAATCTCTATGCATAGCCTAATGATACAGAAAAAGGGCTTCGAGATTAGATCTGATCCAGTAGTGACTTAACGGTTTGGTTATCCACATACTAACGTGTTTGCTCTATTAGTTTTGATATTAACTGTTAATGTATGGTAGGAATTGAACTAATACTTTGCACTAGGCACACTGAACATTCATTGAATGCACTTTACATATTTTTAACCCAGTATTTGACTGGGTTAAATCATCAACAATAGAAAAATTTAACTTTTCTTTGTTTTGGCCACCAAAAAAGCAAAAAGCTTTATTCGTTTGCACTCATATCCTATCCAGTTGAAAAATATTTCTGAAACATCTGTGCAAAGATTACTCATACAAAGAGTATGAATAGTTCAACAGCAAAAAGATGTACAGTTTTCATACTTTTTGAAATAAGGCAGATTTCTGAGTTTACCCTCCATCTTGGGACCTCTGCTCTTTGCTATAATTCCTTTCCTTCCATGAGCAAAAAACTTTTGGGACAATGTTTCTGTGCTAACCTTAAAAAAGTACTTCCTCCTATGTGCTCATCTTAACATGATTTGAGAGTCCTGAAGCTCCTGGTGAAACTCTGTTCAAGCTCTTTTTATCAAGTGCCTAGATTTTCCTGTTTGCCTCGACACCTTTCCTAGCTTCCCTGAAGTCGGTTCAGCCACAAAGTCGTTTCAGCCTTCCTCAGAGATGTCGTAATTTTGGGTATCTGCCCAAGGACCTGCAGATTGTTCCACATATGGCTCTCTAACAAAACCTGGCGCTTCATGGATCAACCATAACATAAGGTTAGCTGTTCAAGAAATACGAATGCTTTGATCTTTGAGCAGAAATACAGAGATTAAAAGGCTACTTAGAAAACTAAAGGGAGATTGATAACACAGAAAACTTCAGCAAAGAAGCTGCTTTAAATTAACTCTTTGAAGATTGAATCTCTCCCTCCCTCTCTCTCTTTCTCTCAGTGTACACATAAGTATCCTCTTGGCTGTCAATGTGGAAAAATAACTGATGTCAGATGATGCACTCTGGATATTATGCCAAGTTCCAGTGACAAATCACACAAATATTGAAATGGACGATTAAAGCACGGGTAAGTGCTTGGGTTGGGCTATATTGCCTCTCTTGTGTGATGAGAGGTGCCAATTGCGTGTGATTCATGGAGAGGGCTTTGTGAAGCTGGTGTTGGTGTGCCACTGGAATGCAGTGAGGTGCGGGAAAGCCCTGTCTTTTGTCTATATCCAGAAGGTAGGAGATAACACACACTGTCCTACTTGTTCATACGGGAAGTTTTGGTGTTTTGGAATTTACCCTGGACTCAGTCCATGGAAAATGAACATGCTGAAGAAGTCTCTGGACGTCTTCAAGCTGTGCTATCAGTTGCTGGTGGCAGTTAACTGACAATTTACACATCAAGTTCGGTGGACTTAAAAATAGTATTTTGGACAGAGTTGCACATTTGAAACTAAAAGTGCAAAGCAGGGAGGAAATCTTAAAGCCGCTAACGAAAATCTCAAAAACAACAACAACAACAACAACAAAAACAACAACCACCACCAAAAAAACCAACGCAGATATGTCAGTGCCAGTGTCTATTCTCTTGTCTGAATAGCTAGATTCGGGGACAAAAAAAATCAAAAAGTTTAACCAGGGATTTTTTGTGAGCTTTTCTAATATTTGCAGTGACTGCTGTTTGGAGAAACAGTTCAGTAAGCATTCCTCCAGGCCTGTCTTTCTAGACCTGGCCAAAAACTCTCTTCTTATGTAAGTGCAGTGATCAATTAGATAGTGATATTACGTCTTGATCTGATGCTTGATGTCTTCAATAAACTAGAAATTAATGACTTAATCGCTGCAGAACATATACTGTCTTGCAAACAATTTGGAAGACATCATTAAAATTTAAATCTAACTTAACATATTGAAGAAGTGGTCTGAAAGTGATGAGATTTACTAGTGTGAATAGTAAAATACTACAGTTATGAAGGAGAATTCAAGTAAATTGGGAATATGTGGGAGTTTCATTTCCTACTGGATAGTTTATGTGACTTTTAACCTGTTGGATCTCAGGAATCAAATTCCTAAGTAGCAGCTTTTGTTCTCTGCTATGGATCCTGGGAGTCTCCCTCAAGAGAAGTGGGCATCCCGAAGTGCCCACAGCATTTCTTCTTTGAGCATTTCTATGGCATAACACGGAGCATGGGGAAACGAGCTACTGCCAAATGAACTGGAGTCTGATATCTGCAAATAGCAAAAATCCATTTTCAATGAATAACTGCCACAGACGGAATGAATAGATGTTTCCATATAACAAATTGATTCACAATCTGATTTAAAATGGAAACAGTGTATGAAGACATTTAGGAAATCTCCAGAATACTCTCTTATCTCTTCTGTTGTGGAGGTCAGTGAATCAACATGAATAAACGGCAATTTTCAGGAGTGCGTCCTGTTGGAATCAAGTACATAATGGTTAAGAACTTGTGTAACATACTATGAACAGCAGAAGTAACTGTGAGGAACTTATCAGATTTTCCTGTCTCAATTTTCTTATTTTTAGCCAATAAAATTTTGTTGTTCTATAATGCATTCAATTTTTCTGAGTAGTTTGCAGTATTTCTCTTCAGGTGAGAAATGTATTTGATCACTGCATCTTCCCATGTGAAATACAAGAAGTGAAATTCTGGCTCCAGTAAAATGAGTGAAGCCAGGATATTGCCCAAAGGGGATGAGTGACTTGATCAGTATCATAGTGGAGGCCTACTAGATGGCTGGAGTTAGAATCTGTACTATCTCTTTTCCAGTCACAAGTTAAAAAATGTGAAGTACATCATAAAGCTCTCCTGTCTATTGTTCTTATTTTTGAAAGGAATTACTCCTTGGACTTCATAAACCCTATAAATCTTCCCAGCTGTCACACACCAGTCTCTTTAATTCTAAACTCAGTTAGGGAAGACTACAAGGATCCCTGTTCTTATAGATCCAAGACAAAATGAGGCAAGGAGAAAAATAACCAGGACAAACTTTCTGGCCTCTGGCACATTTATGGACTCTGTTTACTTCATGCCTTCTTCTGTTGATTCTCTTGGCAAAGGGACGATATCTCTTCTCCTTTCTGATGTAGTTTCATGCCATAGCTGGTCAGAATGAATAAAGCACAAGGGAGAAGAGGAGACATACATAATTAGCTTCCTACTCTGATCCCACTGAGGAATATTTTTTCCTCTGCAATTTGCAAGAATGAAAGTTGGTGAAACGGATCGAGTTCTACTACTGGCAAATCTAAAAAGCCACAGTCGCATTTGTTTTTCTCACTATACATGACTGTCACAGGGTGTCTGAATTCTGTATGGTTATGAGCACAATCAATGATCATACAAGGAAAAATTATAGGCACAATTATTTTTTGGAAGTAATTGAGCAGAAAAGAATCTTTTGTGAACAAACTCCAGTGCTGTACAACAGACAGAAATGAAGCCAGCCAGAATGGAGGAACATGAGAAACATAAGTTCTTTGGAAGTAGCATGTTGGCTTTTGCCAACAAGATCAACTGCAATTCCACAGCCAGACTTATCACCTGTTGGACTGGCGCAATGGCAGTGTGAGTTCCCAAAATTTGCTGTTGAATTTCCAAGAGAAGCAACTATGCGTAACTAAACAGAGATGGCCACACATCAGTACCAGTCGTATGTACTGTTCAATAGCAGGCTAAATGTACAACAGTGTTCTTTATTAGCACAGAGATTGCCTTACCTTCTTATTCTCCCATTTCATTTTCTTTATCAAATACTGTTAATGAAGAGTTTGTGTCTTTCGTTTTCAGCTATTACACACATTTATACTGGGGGGGCTCAGTATATCCTTGGAAAGAGGTATTTCAAATGGACAAGTCACCTATTGTTTGCAGTAGGGAGTCCCTGGAAGCCAGACTGGAACAGTCTGTTGAGGATATGCAGTGCATAGCCCACCAGATGCCCACACAGCACAGAAAGACAGCTAGTGTTCGTGTTAATGGACAGTGATAGGTACCAGGTATGCTGTAAGCTTGTCTTCTTCAAGGACTGTTCTCTCAAACAACCACGTAATATCCATGTTCTTGGGAAGAGGAATAGAAATCACTCAGAAGTCACATCACAAGAGAAAAGTATATTTCATCATTTAATTCACCATATCATTTAAAATGCTAGGTGACTTTTAAAACAGATTTTTGCAAGGCAACAACAGACATTGTTACCAAGTACTTTTTGTAATACTAAGGAGGGGAGAAAACAATAAAAAATGGAATGGGCCAGTTTTCCAATCGACACACATTTCTGCAATAAATAATTCCCACAGATGCAGATCTATTGTGTTTCTGGTTTCTTCATGGCCGCTGAAAGACACACCAAGGGTGTAGGTGCTGTGAACTCAGTCCAGTGTTCACTGAGAAATGAACATGTCTGGGGCAGGGGGCTGGGTCCTCCTGTTTCTAAGAACTTCTGCTGGGGCACTAAAGCTTTGCTTTAAATGGAAAAAGAGCTTTTTTCCTGTTTTTGTTTTAAAAAAAGAATTGTTTTCCTCTTCCTTCCTCTTCTTCCCATTATTCCTCATGTATTTGAAAGTAATTCAAAGATTTTTTTTATAAAATACAGACTGGAAACTGTCCTTTAGGATGGAAACAGTCAAGATGGAAACCTTAACCATGGAGTGGCCACTACTATGTGTTACCGTTGCCTGGAGATGGACTCGGTTACACAGGAAACCACCCCTTCAAAACAGTACTTGTTGTAAAATAAGTAGAAATTTAGAGGGAATTACTGAAAGAGCCTTAAGCTACACTTCCAGCTTTCAGGACTTGATCTAGAACTCACTGAACTCAATGGAAAGATTATACAAAAGTTTATGACTCCCAGAAAAAGAGAAATGTTTTAAAGAACTCCATTGATGTCAAATTTTACATAGTAACATCCCACTAACTCCTATACATGTTGCTTTGATCTGCTTCACTGCTAAAATGAGGGGGGGAAGAAGGTTACTGTAGTGATGCTCCACTTAAGGTAATAAGGTAGGAAGACATCCATGTTAAATGTAATTAGCTAATACAAATTAAGATGATTACATGTTCTATTGTCATGATCATTCAAAGAGTTATTTGCTTTTGTCTTTGAACAGTGCTGCATTAGTTTTCATAATCTGGTTAGTGCATTAGCACTAAGTAAATCCTATTGATTCAGCAGATAAAATGGACCTAAGTAATCTTTGCATTTTGCTTATTTCCCTTATATTAATTTAACATTTTACTCAGTATACAGATTATCAAAGGAGAGGTGTTGACTCATTACAGATTTTGAAGAAATAAAGTAAGGTATAGGAGCAGTTGATATAAACAGTTTTGCTGTACATTTATACAGTACATCAGATGCATTTTTCATAGAAGTCCTAATATACATGGAAGATGTGATGAAATAGAAAAGCTGTGAATTCCATGTAGACCAGCTGTTCTAAGATAATTCTGAGTGTAGATACTCTTATTCCAAGATAACATTGCACAACAACTGCACATCTAGCCAAAACAGTGGTACAAAAGACTCCTGGGATAGAAAGGAGTCCAGAAAGTAGGAGAAAATCATACAATTTGCCCTAATTTGCAGTCAGTGTATAAGAGCAGAGTTACATCTGCCTTGAGAAAATGAAGCTCTCGTTACCACAGCCCCCAAGATCATTCTTCCCCTAATGGTTCATTGTATTCACCTACTGCATATCCAATACTGGTATATTTCTTTGTGACCTGTATTTGCCTTCTTTAAACCATTTGTACAATGTTTTTTCTTCCATTGCAGTAATTTTTTTATTATTGTTATTATTATTTAGTATGGGATTTGACTCTGGTTCTACTCGTGTCTATGGAAATCAGGAGTAATTCCGTTCTGATGCGGAAGCTGTCTGAGTTCAGAAACCCACATACCACCTAGAAAGTCCAAGTAACACAGCAGTCTCCTCGATACTGACTGCCTACTGTTGCTTTAGTGAGCAATAGTGAAGGTGATATGTAGTCCTGAGTCAGACCAAACTGTCAGCAGAGAAATGCTGAGGTAAGATTAGTGCTGAGGGAGCTGAAAGGCAGATGTCTGCTTTGTCAGGATTTTCATTCCAAATGCAGACAGGATAAAAAAGTGTTGTTCATAGACAGGAAGAAATGGAAAGCTGGAAGCTTGTTAGACTCACGATAGCATGGTATCTGAGATGGATGCCCTCTGGATATGCCTCTTCATCATTTGGCAGCAGAAGCTGAGGGGAATTCATTCCTAACTTAGATGTCTCAGCTAACTACCAAAGCCAGGTGGGAGGAATCCAGAACTTAGTAGATCTGTGTGCAGTGCACTGCAGAATCATCTTTTCTTTGTCTGGAACATGGATTTATATCTAAAAATGCAAACAGCTCTCTCAGACAAGGCTGACACAGTCCCATTGCAGAACATCCATCAGCAGACTAGACAGGAACTTAAAATGGTGCAAAGGAGTCTTAGAATTTGCTTTGCACTCAGGAAATATACTTAGGTCTGAATATTACATCTCTAATGAGTGTTCTTAATGCTGTGTACCTGCTAGTCTACTTTTTGGAGACCTCTTCTTGTGGGACTGTAAAGTTTCCCAAATTTTTTCAAGTTACACAGGATGAGAAAATTATTCTATGCCTAGTTCCAGTCTTTAGAGTTAAAGGGCTTCAGAAACTCTGAGAAATAAAAAACACATGACCAGAGAATCCAGATATCCATGTGAAAAAACAAAAAAATCACTTTCTGCTTGAAATGATTTCTGTGCAATTCCAGAGAAATGTAGCGCAGTCACTCTGCCACACTAATAACCAATGGGGAACCCTGCCTTCAGTGGAAGAATTTGATTAAAAACTCTGGAAATGGAACATTATTAGTAACTCTGGATGATAAAGCAGTGCCCTTTGCAGAAAATGGTAGGTTAACAGATACCACTTTTTCACAGAGAAATCCAGCTTTCATCGCGGAGATGATAAAATACCAAGCAGAAGCACTGGGAGGCAGAGACAGGTCCTTAACGGGAAATCAGGAGAAGGAAAACAGTAGCTTTTGCAACACTCAGACTAACAGGTCAGCTCCCAAACCCCATTGCTGCTGGGGCTCGGAAGAGTCTGCAAAGATACCTACAACTCAGGGTAGTGCGGTGCTCTCCAAAGAAGGTCCCTGACCTGCCTTTTTCCTTCCCTTGCTTTTTCTTGGGAACTCCCTTGTGATGGTTTCCCTGACCAGTCCCACGGACAGAACAGCCCTCGCCACTGCAATTTATGCCCCTGATGGATCTGGCCCAGCCTGAGATAACCATACCCATACCCACACCCATACCCACACCCATACCCATACCCACACCCATATCCAGCTTCTTTCATACGCAGCTTAACAGGAGGAGTTCAGACTGTTTCTGCCATCCTTTAGGCCATGATATTTGCCCCGGGCAGGCCTTGCAAGGCTGAGTAGGTAAATGTACCTAATGCTGGAGGGGATCGGGGTGGTGAGCACACCTTGCCTTGCACTCTGTGTCGTGCAGGACACGACGTGTCCTTGGGGTATTTCCTGGACCTTCAACAGACAGGCAGTGAGTGCAGAACAGGAGTGTGGATGCAGCCCATCACCTTACTGCTATGATTTGAGCCTGTTTTAAAGGGTGTCAGTGTACATCGCCCATCACCAAGTTGCTCTTCATTTATCCTTCTGAGACGGCAGAACCCACAGAGAAGCTTGCACAAAATCTGTACGGATGGGAGCAGGCTCCGTGCCCAGGCAGAGTGCTGTATGCCATTTGATGTAACATTTCCAGAGGAATAAATGACTGAACCAATCAGATGGATTCTGGTGCCTGACTTTTAGGGAAAATATTCAGGCACATTCTACTTGCAATATAAAAAAAATTTCCTCCATGCTGTGAGATTATCCAAATAAGCCACATCAACCCTTCCTAATCAGAGAGATGTGGTGTTATTTTTAAACTTGCCAAATTTTTTTTAAGCCAAATGGTGTGAGATGTTATAATTTCAGGGCCTCAAAAGAGTTATTTGTCTCTGTTTATTTTATTAAATATTCCTAGACATACCCTAAGGATGACAGATCAATAAGTGCCTTTGTGGTTTCCTGACAGAAGGCAGCAATTATTTTCTTCCATTACAATATAAGCATAACCCAATTTTACTCATCTATCATGATGTGTAATGGTAATAAAGAAGCATCAGCATGTGTTCATTTTACTGTCATTTTATCTTTTGTTTTGGTGATCTTCTGTTTTCATTTCGTGTTCTTCCAGCGTGATTTTTCTCTCTTTGTGCCTTCATTTGACAGGAGCGGGGACCAGTTTGTCTTGCTTTATGACAGTTGTTGGAAACATAGTAGCAAAAGCCTGTGTGTGGTTTCTCTTTTCCTGGAAAGTAAATGGGGTACTTCAGCCTTTCGCCTAAACTTACCTGCGGAAGGAACATTACGGAGCAGAATTTTTTTCATTTTTAGAAGTGCTTTTCCATTGAAGTCAGTAGGGACGGAAGGTGGATATCAGAGGAGAAATGGGCTCACAACTGTTCAGTAATAACAGTCATAGAAAGGCTAAACTAAACCCATAGAATTATGATTTAACTAACGACAGTTGAAATGTATAGTTGAGATTGTCAAGGTTAAATTCAACCCATCTTCCTCACACGGAGAATCTCATTTAATCCATGAGAGAGGTGCAGACTACTGGACTGTGTCTGCAGATGAAGTAAGTAGTACTTGTCTCCTCAGCGAAGTATTCCTCCACTCCAGCACCAGTGCTGAAAGTGACTAACTGTGACCAAATAAAATTTGCTAAAAGCCTATATCCAGTTCATTGTGGGTGAGGAGATTCCTGAACACCGATTCAAAACCCTCCACAGCTGCTACCTCTCAGATATCTTTGTCCTGACTCGGGCAACAAAACCCTTTTACCATGAGTGCCGGTTTTTCTTTCAATTCGAAGCCAGTTCTGTTTCCTCCTTCCTGTTGTTGAAGTGACAGCCAGCTCTTCACTGAAGGAAATTCTCAGGAAGTGTTAACTGGTCACAACTCCACTGAGGTACATCTGATATCAATCAGATGCACCATCTGGTCGACTTTTCCTAAGCCTGACTTCAACAAGTCCAGGCTTTGCCTGCTTAAGTATTTCACTTAAACACAACTGGAAATGTTTTAGTTCGATCTTAAAATGCTTTCCATGAGCACTGGAATAAGTGAAGCACAGTTGTGTCTGGATTTGTATCTTGTGGTTAGTTGACTTTGCTCTCCAACCAAGCTCTGACAGAGACTTTTCCCATGGGTGAGCAATACCTACTTCGGTCCCTGTTAGTCCCTCTGATGTTTATAAAGGGGCTCCTTACACTTCATCAGTTTCCACAGCATATTGGATCTCTCTCTGGATTCACACCTGGATTCACATCTTTAAAATTTCTTATTGTTGAGGTTGTCAGGACAACTAACAAAAAGTCAGGCATACTATAGCATGGCCACATAAACTTCACTGCTTTAAAGAACAAGGATAAAAGCTAAAGAATTTTGTCAATTAGGTCAAGATCAGTCATAGTGTTTTTTGTTTAAATGCTCAAAATCTGAGAAGAAAAGGTTGAGGAAATGTTTTAGATGTTTTATTCTGGTTTATTTTGCAGCCTTAGCAGCCTTAGACTAAACAGTACTGAGGGACAGCCTCTTAAAAAGATGGACTACCCTGAAATCCAACCAAATTACGTACAATTTTTTTCTGGGAATTTTTTTGGTAATATGGAATAGCCTTCATCAATCACACTGCAACTGTAAATTATCAGATATCATACCACTCCCTTGCAAACATAGATAAAGGATCTTTTTTTCTTTTTAATTTTGAAGTTAGTGGTATACCATATTCACTGTTGTACCGTTTTCACTATCCTATGACTAAATCTCAGAGTGGTTAGTGCCTTTCACTTGCATCAGTGGTCTGTGGTTTCTTTCTGTTGATGTTAAAAAGAAAGATCATCTTGGCTGTATTACAAAAAGCAAGTTTTTAATTTTGCCAAAATAAACTGTGACAAACTCTCACAGTTTATAAAAGCTTTCTTTTAAGTTGAAGGTGACTTTCAAAGGGGAAAAATGGGTTATGCACTTACGTATGTTTTTATAACATACAAAAAAGGGCCTAAGAAGAGTTGAGAGGTTTGGGATTTTTTGTTTTGTTTTGTTTTGATCTCCAGTAAAATCAAAGGAGGTCAGATCTGACAAGCATAAGCACAAGAAATAATGCAGTTTCCTTCTTCTGCCTTCTCCTACCCTTTCTTCGCCATAAAACCTTGCAGGTCTGTTTTGCATACCTGAGAAAAACAGGTTCATAAAGGATGCCTGGCAAATTCTGGTGATTTTTTTTGGCCAATTGAAACCTGAAAAAACTCACAGGACACTTTTCGTTGGAGCCTTAGCAATTCCTCTGGAATAAAGCAAAGAAAATGGAATGGTCAAGCTTGACAGTCTTGATATCTCAGTGTTAAGCAAAAAAATCAGGACAAAAAAATTCAGACTGCCTTTATGCCATTTAAAGGAACCACAAGAAATCATGGCAACGATTTTCCCTTTATCAATTTAATGTAGCTGAAATCAGAGTTCTGATGACATTTCTTGAAAATGGGCAACTAAAATAAACCGTCTGCAGTATAAGACATTCAGTTCTGATATGCAAAGCAGCAGCAGACTCTGGAAAAGCTTTTGAAACAAGAAAGTACTTCCCAGCATGTGAAAAGTGACAAATTATTCTGTCAATATTTTAATAGTATACTTTGCTATGAAAAGATCACCTTATGAAACAGGTGTATAGGCAAGAATAGAATGGGATAAGTTAAAGGCCACAAGCTTTAAAGACAGTCACTCACAAATAAAATACCCTAGGTATAAGGAAAAAAAGCACTTTCAGAGATGAACAGTGTTCATTGTGAAAAAAGAACTGAAAAATGAAAATAAAAGGATATTAAGACCTGAAACAAAATATTAGGACAGCAATGAAGCAGTGAACAAAGACAAGAAGTTGCTGTACTGCATGTTTGCTATCTTGTTTTTAGTTTCTGAAAATTGCCTCCCCCTTCCTTAAAATGGGAGTAAGATGCTACATCTGTTGTGGTTACTGTATCAGCATACACTGGCAATACCTAGATCTGGGCTGAACATCCGGTGCCTGCAATAAGCAGTCAATCCCCGAATGTGGAGGCTATTGTGATGATGCTGATGATGCTCTGGCTGGGTTGGCCCCCACCTCTGAGCACATTCCCACTACGGGGGAAAAGCCACAGCACCTGTGTAATGGATGCTTCTCCACAGATGCCCCCCTCCTACCCCTGGCAGTGAAGAACTGCCCTCCCCTTTCATTCAAGAGGTTCCCAGCTCCAAACGGGGACTGTGCCACCACCCTAACTGGCCTGGGCTGGGCACACGGGCCGAGGAGGACACTGGTGGCATTGCAGTGCTGAAGGCCCGTGGTTCCCACAGTCACCCCAAGCCTTCGCCCAAACGCAGGTTGAGCTGTTGCCGTTGTGACCCAGCTCTAACCCAGCTCATGGGGCTGAGCAGCCTCTTCGTAACCCCTCTGGCCCTGCCCTATGGCAGAGGGCGGCATGCCACCTTGGAGCTCCAACTTTCTTTTACCTGAGAAAAGAAAGCTCCACAGGGAGCCCATACAAGGCTCTGCTGCATGATTCAAGGTGACAATGTTTAATGTTTTGAAATAAATTTTAAAAGTACTTGATTCCAGATTCTATATTTCCTTTTCAAGTGCTGCCACAGGCACAGGCACTGACCAGAAAGGAAGAAATAATTCCTGTGCTTCCTTCACTTCAGTATTTCAGGTGGTTGGAAAGCAGCAGTCACCTGAACACATGGAGCACGGTGAGGCCACCCTTCCCATCTGAGACTACTGGTATCCTCATTCAGACACACTTTTAATAGACACTTCTTTCATTAAGAAAACTGATTTCAGTGGGACCGTTTATGTATTAAGCATGAGTAATTGTATTACAATCTGGCTCTTCATGGCATGTTCCAAACCAGCTCTTTCATTTTTTTTTTCTAAAGAGGGCAGTGATTCAGCATTAACGTAGTTTAAAATATGAGTGATATTTTCAGGGACTCCTCAGTGCACATGGATATGAATGCTAATGAAGAATTTTTTAAGATAGTGGAAGAAATAACTCCCTTAATGTTCCATTTATCTGCAGCAGAGACTCTCGAAAACACAGAATAACAATTACTTACAGTTAAAAAAAAGTTTTTTTTTTCCCCCAGTTCCACTAATACTTAGCACCATAAGAACCTCAGTGATTTTCATAGTCAGCTTACAGGAACTCATTCTTACAAAGATGAATCATCGACAATGCTAAGTAATCTAAAATTATCAGGGTCTTAAATTTTGTAACTGAAGCTGGAAGGACAGCTACGTGACAGTGGCATATCAAAGAGAGAATGAGAATCCTAAAATGTAAAAAATTAATTGTCACTTACCCTGTTCAAGCAGTATTTGCTGTCTTTCCCGTAAAAGTGCTGGAGACATTTCATGTTCTGCTTGTCGACGATCTTGTTGAAGAACTCGTTGATTGTTCTCACAGAAACAGCACAGACAGCAGATCTGTTTGTTGGTTCTGAGGAATCTGGTTTACTTTGTGCAAAAACGCCATAGAGAATATCATCGTTCAACCCAAGGCCCATTTCATGGGCTAGAGCTGCACCAGGCTTGCTTACATATGCAGCTTGCAAAATATTGAATACCTCCTTTCGAATGGACCTCTTCCTCCGCTTTTCAGTAAAAATACACTCAAGAGGCATTTCCATGTAAGAACGCATCTCTGAATCTAAAGTGCAGAAGCGGATAATTCTAGTGTGGAAAGCCTGGGAGTCAAGAGATTCTCTCTGGACAGTCAGAAAATAGACGAAGTGGTCATTTTCAAAGGCATGGACATACCTAATGGGATATGAGTCGCGGAACTGAGGGAGTATATCTATGTAAGACTGATCTGTGAGAAATTCAAACCCATCCTGTGTTTCTTTTAACCTTCTAACTGATATTGAATGCAGCACATGTGGAGGTTGAGATGTAGATGTCACAGTGTTTCCAACAAAGAAGTTGACAAACCGGTCCTTTTCGGTCACCAAAACTTTGGTTCCTAAAGTGCTTACAACACAATCAGGACAATTATCTGCTTCTCCATCCACCTGTGGTGAATACATGCAGTGCACCTCACTTTCTATGTCAGCGGGGTTGTCAGGGGGAATGATGTGACGGTGACAGACGCCTCCGGACACGCTACCACAGGTGATGAGCTGGTCATCATAATAGGTTTCTAAGAGCAGTGCCATGTTGACGTTATCCTTCCATACGCTGTTAGATAAATTGGCTTTATCTTTGCAGTCTTCGCATGGCATGCAGTCAGGGTTCTCCAGAATGGGCCCAGTCTTGTACACAGAAATGTTCTGGAGAGTTTCATTTAGTACATAAATCTTGTTGACTGCTCCAATGTAAACATGATGCTTGTATAAAACTACATTCTGAATTGGTGTCTCTGTGATGAAGTTAGGAAGATCATATTTTACACTCAAGTTCATCTCTGATTTTTTAGCTGCTTCTTTGCATTGTCCATGGCTTCTCTGTAGCAATGCAAACAGGAATAGGATAATCCCAGAAGGATAGGCAGTAACAGGCTTCATTGTCAGAGGTTTAATCTGTCAAAACATATTTAAAGGGAAGAGTGGTTATATTTCATAGAGTAAAACATGAGTTTATCAGTCAACAGAAATCTGTTTATAGGCTGTACGTATTAGTTGAATTATTTCAGTTTAAGAAGTGTCATAATCTTGCTTAGCGTCCTTAATAGTCTTGTGCTAAAAACTGCTACGATTACTGTTCTTTGTGGATACCCATTTCACTGCTTTCAGAACAATTCACAGCAGGATTTTATTATGATAAATTTTGCAAGACCCCTTGGTGTATTGTAGAAGAGAGATGACAATGGTGGAAGGGAGATGACTACTTCCACATCGGCATTAAAACAGCAGACTGATAGGGTTTAGAACAAGATTGTGCATAGGTAGCTGAAAGCAAATGTGCTCAGGACACTCTCACAATGCACACAAAGCAGTTATAGCACTTTAGTGTGTGGATATGACATACTTGGCAAGTACTCTAAGAACCCTGAAATGATTCTTAACACAGCTGCTCAAAAATAAGAAATAGAAGAGATGAAATAAGGTGCAGATCTGAGCTGGTAGTGGGCTTCTCTTCTATTCTATTGGCATTTTTGATTAGCCATGGAAGAGACTTTTCTGCATAAGAACAAGGGAAGAAACCCCTCTCTCTCTCCCTCCCTCCAGCTCCCCAAATCACTGTCTTTCATAAGTGCCCATTTTGGAAAAAGAATGTTTTTTTCAGCCAGTTCTACTTCTTGGAATAGTAGTTTTCCCTAGTGTTGACAAGGTTTTGTAATATATTGTTAGAATATTTTATGCATCATGTGGTGCCTGGCATGTGCAAGTTTTATTTTAGGCCTTGCACCACAGCAATAAGTCACTCTGGTGAACCCTTAGAAGATACAGGCATATCACTGTATTGTAAACAAAGGGGTATCAAGTGACCTAGAGCCATTAACTGATGAAATCAAAAAACCTAGCACTTTTCTTTTTTTTACTTTTCCACACAACTGCTTGAAGTGGCTTTAAAACACAAAGGCAGATGACTAGTGTGATATTTCACCCCCTTGGAAGATCAATTAAATGAAATGTGGTTATGAGTGTTTTGGTGCAGCGTCCATGTTATGCCCTGTCACACCAGACATTTTCTGTTAATGTCATGACACAGTTGTTAAGCTAAATTTAGCTCCTTCGTGGAGAAAACAATTATGCATTCTAACAGCAATATGATCACATACTTTGGGAAAAAACTTTTGGTTTGGCTATAGTTAAAGCAATTGTTACTAGTAGAGAAATGCTTAAAGGATTCAAAATAGACATCCTAGAAAATTACAAACTGACAGTAGAAATCAGGAGCTCTATATTGACTCCTTATTTCATTAAAACTTTAAGCAAAATGAAAAGATGACTGTAGACTAGAACTGTTTCAGCTGTATATAAATTCAGTGTTTTTATTTGATTGATTAAAACAATCCGTCAGTAATTCTCCTGCATTCCTTGTGACATTTTATTTCAGCATCTACTGAATTCTTTCTCTGGCTTACCTCATTAATTACACAAAATAATAGGTTTTGGAAAGAAGGAATTGTTCTTCCTCCCTGTTATCTGATAAGAGTCATGACTGAGAGCTGGGGATAAAAATCAGAAACACAGGCTGTTTGCAAGTACTAGCTGGTAAGAACAGTTCACACTTCTGGTATTGAGAAATGAAGATCTTCCTTCAAATCAACAACATTTTCTGATATTAATTAGTGATAACGGAATCCTGGAAAATAACCAAACATATATTTAAGTTCAAAATAAATACATAAATAAATAACAGGAATATTGTTATAATTAGAAAATAGCCATAGTATACAGCATGCTGACTTCATATTTTGTAGGGCAGGAAACTGTTTTCTCATCCCATGAAACTTCTTTCTGTTACAGATTTTTTCCTGCTCTGTACTGGGATGAAACCAAGAGCTTTCGAAGTTTGTATGAAACACCCAAAAATCACAAGCGATCCAAGAACAACCATGTTCACGTCCCTGCATCACCAGTGCCGAGCTGGGAGGAGTGGGAGACAGGTCCAACTGTCTATCTCCTTTCAGCCAACATTTCCACCCTGAGAAAATGTGCTAAAACTGATACATTCCTGCAGATTCAGTTCTGACAAGTCAACGAGTTCTGACAAATACTAGATTAAGCAGAAAATTCCAAAAGTGCTCAACTTCTGACACAACACAGAGGCAGATATATTCTTTACATCAACAAGTTTGAACTCAAGTGACAGAAGTTGCTCTGAAAATGAAAGGAAAAACAATCGGTGGGACAAGAGTTAGATGAGGGTGAGGATGATTGACCACCATTACAGGAATAAAGACACAAGGTTACGTGTCAGGCAGGCACCTACTTTGTTTCAATATATTCAGTGCTATGTTCTTTTTTTTAATACGTTCCCAAATAATTTCCCACCCAGTATGCTCAAATACACCCCCTCAGTTTTCAGCTTATAATCCTCCCTGTTCTTCCAGTCTCTGAAAAAAAGGATCCCTGGCTGTCCAACAGTAAACACTAGTGTGCACTTCAGAGGGATTCAGAGCCATAAATACAAACTGACTTATTCTTTCCCTCAAACCACATCTTGGGATCTGAGGCCAGTATCCTCAGCTTATATCCAGTTGGTGAAAGAGCACTGCTATAGAGTCAGAAAAATTCCTTCTCAGACTCCTTTAGCAAACGAGATCCAAAGCAAAGTGCTTAGTAGCGAAAACAAGGGTGAGATTCAGTATAATGCAAGAGATGCCAGGAATATTAGGTACTGTATTTCACCACAAAGGGAAGGAAAATAAGAGTGACAAATGACAACCAAGATATCTTTGCTCTCACATCTGAGCTCTATCATTGTGTCTTCCTTTGTATGCTTTTGGGGTGTTTCAACCATCCTCCTACATAGAAATCTGTGGATTCCCACCTACGGGAACCTCAGGCTCAGAATGTATGGACAGCTTTAGGGGTTATGGTTCCCCATAATTTGTGTCTCCAGCAGACTGTGGATCTTTCCTCAAGGTTTCTGAAATCAGAAGGCATGGATTCTACCGTGAGACATATACAGCTTAGGGAGGACACAGGAGTCGTGCGAAGAGTACAGGGTGCAACTCCTTTTTTTAGGTATTTGTTTTTTCACAGTCCTCACATCATAGAAACTCTAGTGGTACTCATTGAGACTCCCATGACACTCAGTGCCTCTTTTCATTTGCATTTGACCCAGAGTCCTTCTCTACTCCATCGCTGCAGCCTCCAGCACAGAGTTGCTTTTTGTAACCTCCAAACCAGGTCATTGAAAATACACTTCACTTGAATACATCCTGAAGAAGCAGGAAAACTCTGGAGAATTAAAAATTCAGTCTCACCTACTCCAAAATTCCAATAGTCCCAGTTTTCCTAAGCACATACTCAAATGCAATTTCTGTTGCAATTAAGCACTTAGAGTTTTGCTGAATTAGAACCAAAATACTTAGGCTATAGAAACACTTTTCTTTTTCAATACAGGTCAAAGAACTGTTTGCTGTCTATTAGTTGCAAAAGGAAAACAAGTAACCCCTTTGTTTCTCTGCTTGATTTCAATGATGGATGCTGTTCATTCTTTTGTGACCTTCCTATGACTTCTGTGTCAGTGACTCTTTCATGTGTCTACAGAAGACTTGTAAGCTTTGGCCTGTGATAACTATCAGCAAGCAATAGCTGTGGATGGATTATGCCTTTTGTAAGAGATATTTTCAAAGCCTGTGTCATGATGTGCTCATTTTTCCATCCCTCAGCAGACACTAGCTTGTATAACAGATGAGAAAATGGATTTTGGTGAACCATTGCAAGTGGCTAGTAATGTGTCATATTAATGTGCCTGGCAACTTCAAGTGTTATGGATGATGCTTTCCAGTGGACTTGGGCTTGAGTGTTTGTGTACCAGTAACAGCTTCCCAATGTCAATCTTCTTCCTACAAGTTTCATTCTCCCTAATTAGGGCTTGGATGATAACTTGTAAACATTGAACATCACATCTCTCCTTCATATTGTTTGCCACTGCAGTGACAAGTCAGGCCTGGCCTTATTGTTGAATAATGTTCAAACTGTCCTATGCAAGGAGGCCAGAAAACAACGTTGTGTTTGTCTTCCTAGCCCTCATTTCAACAACGCTGGTCCCATTAAGGCTGATCACAAGGCACTCCATGGATCTGCACAAGCTAAGACAGCACACTGACACAAAAGAAAGGCTTTTGTAGGTTGTTTGGTGTGCCTCATCTTTCCTTACTGTATTACAGAAAAGGAAACGTTAGGGTCCTGCCTATCCTATGTACAGTGTACAATGGCATGTTTATACAAGCATACATCGACTCCTCAGGTCATTTCAGGCTAGGTATAGCACAGCCATGTCAATTCTTACTTCACAAACCCTATTATCAGCAAATGTACAACAAATGGTAGCGCTTTCCCATTTTTAGGAAATATTTGGTAGTATAGTTCTACTTTTTTTTCCCAATGGGATAGTACATCTTGTTAATTTGGTTTCTGACAGACTTGTGGTGGCGAATTTATATAGGATAACCGTAGTGATTACTGCTCCTGAGAGTCTAGTTTACTTTACCGTCCTGGACCAAAAACTGTGCCAGTTCAGGACCTAATTCCCTGTGGATCAGATGCCCTGCCATGGAGACAGCACCATCATTTAACAGGACAGGGCAAGTAAGAGAGGGAATTGATAACAGCTCCATCCATCCAACTTTAATCTGTTGCAAATCTGTCACAACACTGGCGTCGGCTTCAGAAGAGTAAGTGCACAGTGGACGTGTCCTCAATAGACTTTTCAATTAACCAATTGCATCTGTAAACAGAATGGGTTATACGTAAAACACTTACTGAAGCTGATTTTCTGTTTTGTACGTCCACAGACTAAAAATGTTCTTAACTCAGAGTTGCTAGCCTGAATTAGCTACCTTGAATTAAAATAACAGAGAGAACAAGTAAATCTGAGTCAGTAATTCAGCATCAAGCATACAAAAGGTCCCTGAGTTGAATTCAAATGGCTAATCTGAGTTAAAATCCATGTTCCTTTTTCCTAAGCAATATTTTCACCCCACTTTCCTGATTTAGGCTGCTCATTCTGATTAGGATGGGAATGTAACTTTTCTGCAGGGCAACATGTACTCTAACATGATTCATTTCCCCACTGCAAAGAGCCACAGGACTTAGTACTAGTGATTTAGGTCACAAAGTCATTCATAATGTAACTGGGAGGTTTCCATGGTGTGCTAAGAGGTAGCTATAGTGTGTGCGTGCATGCAGATGGCTTATGGTGAAAAACTGGTGGGCAAGGTACAGCCAAAGCAGTTGCTGGGGGATCTGCCATTAAATAAATGTTTTACATCTCCAGTGCAGTGGTGTGTGTCAGAAGAAATTGCTTTCATTAGCATGTTGAACTAATCTGTAAGCTCTTTCTTACAGTATTCAAACACAAATAAACAATCCAAAGTCTCACTGCATTAAGTATACTGTTTAATAAACATGGCCCATTACTTGGTCCTATATACCTTTGTAATTCACAGCAGCTTACAACAGGAGCATTTTTGTTGTCTGCCAGTTTTACTTTTAGCAAGCATTAAAACACACAAAAAAACCTAACTTATCCTTTGCAATGGAGAAAATGTTATTCTTATACTCATTTATCATTAATTTTCTGTAGGTGTCCTGCAGTGCAATAAACTGCAGAGTGTTTTCTTTGAAACTTGCAGCAGATCTTAACATCCTAATACCAACTCATGTCTTGGGTAGCACAACTGGATTTATTTAATCATTTTTTGTTATGATAAGCTACAATGGCACTACAGGTTTTGTAACGAACCTCAGAAAACACTCACTGATATATTACAAGTGAGTGGAGCAGATCAAGAGCTATACCTTGTCCAGGAAATTAATTGAAAAGGGGGAATACAGCATTTGTTGGAATTCAGTGAAACTTCTCATGTGAGGAAGTGGTACTCATTCTAAGGGCTGAGGAATCAAATCCACAAAGAACAGGAACTAAAAAAGAAGTTCAAAATATACAAAGAATAATTGAAAAGCAGGGAGGAAATACCCACAATAAGGTAAGTCCTTCGTTGTTTGTTCATGCTTATATTTCCAGATGGATTTGGATCTTTAAATACAGGAGGACTGCTTTCCACATCTGGAAGTATAAGGATGGGATGACTTTTTTGAAATAATGATATTGTTTGGCAAAAGTGGGAAAATAGAAAGTAGACTTTGAACAACACAACATTATTGATCCACTCCATTCATCTGAAATGCAAGTCAGCAGTCGTGGAGCTTCATTAACAAAATACCTGTGATGCTATTGTGGTTCTTTACCACTAGTATCAGCAGTAAAACAAATCCAGTTCTAGCACAGACCTAAACACTGCATCTGTAGCAAATAATTCAGTCTGACAACTGATGTGTGAACATCTTAGTTCAAACGTTCAGTCCAAGTCGGAAAGGAGATTTGTAAGTTGCATAATAACATGTTCTGCTTGTTATTGTACGTCACAACCAATAATATATAGTAGGTTGGTTATCTGTTTCAGGTGGGTGAATACGGAGATATTTGGGTTTCGTTCCCAATTTTTCTTGTATTGGGACGGACTAATACATCTCAATGCATTTTTGCCGCATATGAAAACCAAAGATCTTTACTTACTCTAGCTGGTTGAGATAAATACAGACGTGTCCTGGTTGACTGAGAGTGTCACACAACCTCAGGAAAAAATGCAAGCCCTTTTTGGTGAGTATAAAAACACCTTACAGTAGGAGGAAGCAGTTTTTCTGAGCTGATCCTGTTGATCAACTTTTTGCATGAGCCTAAGCATTTTGTGGTTGTCTGTAAAGAATGGGGACAGTGTAATTTTCTTGGAATGTAGTTCCGCCTTTCTTAAAGAGCCAAGTTGGCAAACCTGGCTGTAAGCACAGCTTTAGCTCCATTCCCTTGACTACTCTTAGCACTTACTTAGATTTTCTACTTTATGCTTTATGGTTACAACATCTATCTACCTGAATTCTTGTACTGAAATGCAGAACAAATTTTGGAAGCCTTTCCTGTCTTGTAGTAAAACTAATAGCCTTCCATACTGTGATAATTAAAGGAATGGCATGGGTCATAAAATGAAAAAGATTAAAAGGCAGATAGCAATGAGTAACCAAGACAGCATACAGATTTGATCTAAATGTTCTAACAGCAATTATGAATGATCTTGATGCAGGGTATTTCCTGCAGTTTAATTGTCATTTGGTGCTAATGGTTCTCAGGAGTCCCTGAGACAATAACTCTTCATAGCCAAACATTAATCTTCTAAAAAAAAAAAAAAAACCAAAAACCAAAAAAGAACAAACACTTCTGTACATCAATAGAAAGTGATGGTAAAGTATACTATATGAAATCTGTACCAGAAGATCTACATGTACATCAAGTAATCAAGTTCCCTTTTGATGTCTTAGTAAATATGATAAGTGTAATAATCATAGCAACAAAAAACCAACAAGTCCCTGAATTCCTCCAAGGTGCGATACGAATATCTAGGATACCAAGAAAAAGAAATTGTGCTGGCTTTGTTCTTTCCTGTGAAAGAGTTGGTAGGGTAGCATCAGGCAGCGGGCTTTTCTGCGCTGCAGCAGACATAAAGCATGCCACTGGGTGCCATGACTTATCCCTGCTCCGGTGTCAATGTGTCTCCGAGAGCCACAAGGCAAATTAGCAACAAAACCTAGGGTCAAGGATTTCCAGTACGTTGTTGACACTCTGCTTGATAAATATCTCATCAAGCCAAGGTGTCATGGTCAAACTTTGTGCTGGGTCCCCATGAGGTCAGCACACCTTATGGGTGAGCTGGTCCTCCAGGTTCAGAGAGTTCGCCCAAAGGCTGAAATGAGGCACTTGGCTCTCCTCTGTTCAGCCTGCTGGGTTATCCAGGTATCAGAGACATCTGGAAAAAGCACGGCTTCTGGAGCACCGCACAGAGACCTTCAGGTTGCCCCCAAGCCCACTCCTTGCATCTAGGAGCTTTTGTGAGGCTGCAGAGCCTATCTGGCCTGGCACAGCCTGCTGTGCTGACACTGTGATTTGCCCAGATGTGTTATATTTAGCATAGTGCTGGAAAGCAGACTGCGCTCCTTCTGTGCCCAACCTGGCTCCACAGGCAGTAAAACCACAATCATGCAGTGTGTTGGAGATAACTAGTCCTGTCGAATGCAAACTGCCCCTGTGCAAAACTAGCTTGGTGCTCTTTGCCTCATGTAAAAACGTGGTGCAAACCCTCAGAATGGCTACAGAAAAAACCTGAGTTGGCTGTGTTTGTAAACCAGCTACTGGAAGCAATGAAGTCTGCATTTATGTCTTAGCTTAGCAGAACACATCGTTTATCTGATACCAAAGTTAATAATTTGATGGTCTACCTAGCTTCATAGCAGTTTTCTGATAATCAAACAGGAGCAATGTCAAGGATAGTGTTCACTTCACGTCTGTGTTTGGTTAGGAGGTTATGACCTTTTCTTTTTAATGCTGACCTCGCTTTTGTCACTGCAAGATTGTGTTATTGCAGTGCACTTTAGCTGATGCCCTACTTTCACTCAGTTTAGAAACTGAGTTAATGATGGCTCATTGGCTAGACTGCTGCCTTGCTGTGAACCTGTGATTCATGATCTGCTTCCAAGGACTTTATGGTATTGGTATTCATAAATCCCGAAATGGCCTGGGACCAGCCTATCTGACATACCAGCTCTCACCAGAGGCAACGGTGTCACAGCTGCAATCAGCAGAGTGGCTGATCTGGAGCAGCCTTGGCTTCTTTTTTGGCAGATTTCCTTCAGCAAGGGTCCATCAGCCCCAGCTTTCATTCTGAAATATTGTGCTGACCTTCAGAAGACGCTGAAAAGCTCAGTGGCTTGAAGAAGGTGTGCTGGGATGGATGAGTTTTTTTGTGCCAATAAGATCTTTTTTTTTTTTTTTTGGCTGAACGGATTTTCTGCGTGCTTCATTTACATTCTTTCATCTTTTCTCCTCCCCTTATTTTGGGGACAGCTGGAGAGCTTAAATGTGCAGGTACTGCTCTCAGGGCTTCTCATTTACACAGGGCCTGCTAACAGGTCTCAGACACATTCAGGCATCAGGCTTCTTGTTTGGACCCTGGAGTGTCTCCTTTGGAAAGCTGGAGCCAGAGTCAAGGAGTTTGTGAGATAAGCAAAGAGCCTATTTCCAAACTTCAGAGAGTATTTACCTTTCTCACAAGGGTGACAGGAGGATAAATTAGCTCTTTCTCGCAGAATGCCTTCAAAATATGAAGGACTTTGTGGTGGCACAGCACAGCTACCCATGGCAGAGCTGGCAGCAGTGCTGAGCTGCAGGACGCTGCCTGCTGCCAGCGGACTGATTTAAAACCACGACCTTCATTCCCTCACAAACAGGCTGGCCAAAGGTCTAGACCTGGGACCAGACCCTGCCTTCGCTCTCCTGCCCTTCTGCCGTGAGGGGCACTGCCGGCGCGAGGCGCCAGCCGGGATGCCACCTCGACGGCTGCTGCTCCCTCTCCTCCACCTGTCCTGAAGATGCGTGTGGTGGAAAGCGTGCATGTGAATCCTCCTTGGCAAAGGATGTGGTTTAAAAGCGGTCCTTGCGCTTCTTAACCGAGCGGGCTGGGAGGAAGAGCTATGATTGTGTGTGGGACTTGATGCCTGTGGGCAGCGGGACCTGGCTGCGCTGCCAGGCTCTGTCCTGTCTCAGGACTTCACATGAGCTCAGCCAGGAGCTGTGATCTGGACAGGACTGAGGGCCTCTGACTGCTCCACGCGGTTTTTCCTCCTGCAGAGCATAAGCTCAGGTGAGATCCAGGGAATATTCAAAACCAAGTGCAGATGCCAGATAATCTAAGCACCTGAGAGCTTTGTGGCCACAAAGTATTAGGTTTCTGGATGCCTTCCTTGGACTAGTGCCCTGAACTCACTCTAACCTCCATTTTAGATGCCAAAGTAGCCTCTCTGAATCTTTCCTGTAATTTTAAGCTTTATCTGCTTATCCGAAACAAAAATAAAATGGCAGTGGTAAAATTGGAAATGTCAGTTAATGCATGTTTTTAATTTAGGACTTTATATTATAACAATTACTTCCTTCAGTAGTTGACACAACTGAGTTCAATACTTCAGGCACCCAACAAAAGCCACTGTCATAACAAGAACACTTTCTTTTACATCCCTGTTCCTACTTAAAATATTCAAATTACATTATTGTGCTTATTTAACACCATGTGAAAACTGTACTACTCACAATTAATAATTAATCAAGAAATTGAAATTTGAGCAGGATACAACTGCTGGGGGGGACGATGAAACAAATCTAAATTGTTACACACCTAGATTTTTGTACAAAATCCTAGCTTCGGACCTAAGGTTTGTCTGGCTAAGTTACGTTCCTTTACTGTGAAGCTGCCACCTTTTCCAAGACTGGACTCCACAGTCTTTATGCAAACAATGTTCTCATCGATTCCTGTGATAGTTTAGCTGAGTAAGGACTTGAAAACAGGGTGCTTAAAACAGCCTGAAAGGCAGAAGATCTGTTGACATGACAGAATCTCAATATTACCTCATTTAAAATGAGCAATAGATGACACAGGATAAATACTGAGATGCAGAAGGCATAACTTAACAGGGATGATAGGTGCAGAAGAGTAAATCTTTAAAAATCTTATATATTGTTAATGAAGAAAATCATTACGCTTTAAAGAAAAACTGAATTAACCTACACTGCATTTCCAAGTAAGTAGCTAATGGACGTGGGCATTATCTTTTCATATGTCTTTGAAATCCCTATAAACAATGCCCAGTCAAACAGCGGACTGATAGGTTTTTACCCCTATTAATAGCATGCAGTGGAGGTCTCAGTAAATAACCTATATTTGGATTTGCCTCTATAGAACGCAGAAGATACACCAATACTCTAGCAGGGCAATGGATACTGTCTTATTCTCTGCCCATCTCGTATTGCTCAGTGCTGCTTCCTGAAAGGCTTTTTGTACTGTGAAAACAATTCACTGGTTGTTACCTTTATTTGGTGCCCTGAGGGGATTTTAGGCTAATACTCCCAGATAAGGAAGAAGCACTCCTGCTGAAGTCAGGGGAACTTTGGAAGCCATGTGTGCTTATCTGCAGGCAGAGTTTGGCCTGGCTTGTGTGTAATTTATGAGAGAAGTGTGGTATTATTTGCATAAAAGGAGTTATTTCAAAGTATTCTGTATGAAAACCTCTCAATTTGAAAACAAACACAAAAACATGCAGTAATTTTCAGGAAGCAGCGAAGATGTCTCTGAGCTATCCGCAAGCTGATTTTATCATGGCAGCTTACATCTGAAGAAGAGCAAACATGCTTATTTTTGAAAATGTGTTTTCAGAATGAAGGAAAACTCCAGGGAAATGGCAAACAGTCCTTCTGACTGATAATGACCACACACAATGTTTTTTCCATTTTTAGCCCCGCAGGAAAAACATAGGATTCAATTCTGCAATTAGAAGGTCATTTATGAATTTTGTGATTTCATGCACTCTGCTGGCTTTATATACCTCCCGTCTGGCTCTCAGCTCTCCCAGCTTCTGTTAGCATGCTCTACATTCAGAGCTCCTCTTCTGATGTAGGCTGCCAGATTTACCCAGTAAAATGATAGCTATGGTTGGGCAGGTCTTTCTGAATTTAACTAGAAGAGGAAAGGAAACATCCTTTTCTCACAAATGGACATGCCTTGCAATCCATCTCCCTTGTATACATAAGATTGGTAAAATAAGGACAAAATCCAAAGGAATGTGATACAAATAAAAGTAGCTGAATTCTATAGGATTTAATAGAACATGTATTGTAATGGGACTTTAACATCTTGCAATCCTAAAGCAAGAACAGAATCAGTATTAAATTTCATATGATGGTTCAAAAACTTACAGTAGGGTTCCCACGTTGAGTAGATTCAATAAGATTTTCCCACTGTGGCAATCTGACTGATGAGCCAAGGCGTGGACCTAGCAGGATGGGGAGAATGTCACAGAAGAGGACATCCCCAGGCAAGGAGCTATTTATCCTCCAAAAGGCAAAAGGGCACGCTGAAATGTTGCCACTGTGCCGTGCTCTCTGGTGATTCTGGTGTAAGTGCAGTGTTTGCAATACCAGGAAAAACAGACATTTGGGAATTTCAGATTCTGACCACAATTATGCTTAATAAACACCATCTACTAGGAAATGGGGAAAACAAAGCAACGCATAGAAATAAAATCCTAGTACAAGTGTGGGTCCTCTACCTGTTCTCAGCACTTGCATAGCTTCCATTGAAGGTTTCCATTTACTTGTATCCTGACACTAGAACCTCCCCTAGGCTAAGGGAACGCCCTCATTTACAGTTTGGAAGCCCTGCAAACACAAACAAGGATAAAACTCATATCACGCAACACTGTCCTTGAACATGTACGGGAAGGCAACAACAAAGCGTGCGCAACAGCTTCCCTTCATCACTAGGGTTAAACAACAGTTAAGATAAAGTTTTTGATTGGCTACTGTGAGCTGAGTTGCATCCTCAAACCTGCTCAATGTTTTCCACTGATTTTAATGGGCGGAAAGCACATTTTTCAGGGTGGAATTTGGATTATATTCTCTGATGTAGAAGTGCTTAATCACATAGCAAGCTCCACATTGGCTCACTGCTTCACTGGAGTCCCATACGGTTTGCATTCTACCTACTTTTTAAAGCATAATTAATATTGTGATTTTTATTTTTATTTTTTTTTAACTGCAGCCTTGGGCATTTATAAGAATGATATCAAATACTGAGTACCAACAAGAAACATTTTTTCCCAAAGAAAAATATTAGCCTCTAATCCAAAGCACAAAAGCAATAAACCTAAAGACTTTAACCAAAGGTTTTGTAGGACAGTAATATATAACATTTCAAATCAGTATCCACTTTCCAGAAGTAGACAGCAAAACTGAATATAACTCCAGTAATTCATTTAACATTTTCAATGACATTAGGAAAGAAGAATTAATCAACTTTTGACATGAATTCAACTACCAACACCTTTCATTGTCTTCAACAAAACTGCCTCCCTGTTCCTTATCTTGCTAATAGAAACTGGTATTTTTGGATGAGAAGACACGTTGTGTATACACATAAGAAAGTGATATAATAAAACCATAACAGTTATGGGGATATATAACAACATGTAAAAGGATATATAATTCTGATAACAGGAGGCCTAATACAATTTTGGCTGTGTAACAACCTTAAAGATAGAGAGAAATCCAAGCCTCAGTTATGCCAGCATATATCTGAAGACAGATGAAGCTTGTAAAGTTATTTCTGTTTTATAGAGCAAACCATGTTCTTTTCCAGTCATGCACTGGGGACAACCCACAGATTTGGGAATTTTCTCAAAGTATGGGGTTATTTAGAAACATGTTACCTTTATCTTCATGGGATCATCTGCCAGCGGGAAGCAGATCCCAATCTCTTAATAAATATCTCTAATGGTCCTGAAATTTAGGTTATTTAGTTTGGGCCAACCAGACCAAAAAGCATTCTTATTCATGATAAAGCTAAATACAAAGTAGTGAAAAACATGTGTGCCACTAGGCATTCACATAGTACAACAGATCTATAGCAAGCTTGAAATCATGCTAGTTAAAACACTTTTAATATGGAAAAAAAATGTTAATGAAAGGCGAGGTTCAGCATCCAGCTCAAACAAGCTAAAAAAAGAAAAAAAGAAATTTCTTTTTTTCTTTTTCTTGAATAAGGGAGAAATAACTAAGTTTGGAATTCTAAAGGTATCTAGCAATTATTTTCATCTGCTCATTAGACATGCTCACAAAGAATTTCTGTTTCCACAAAATCTGTGCTAAAATAAATAGTTCTTGTGGGAATTATCAATTTGAACAAATATTAACTAAAGGAATTTAATGCAGCAAAAGATACCTCAATCTTCTATATAAATTGAGGGAGAGGAAATCCACTTTGCAAATACTGTGCAAACACACTCAAAGGCAGAGCAAAACCCAGCATCCATGAAAAGTCCGTGGCGTGACGCGCACCGACAGCTCCGGGGCCAAAGTCTCGCTCACGGCTACCAGGCAAGCAGCACAACCCCAAAAAGGAGGTATAAAAAGCAAGTTGCTGGAGATCCGCATGTGTTGCAGGTCCAGGCCCCTGTGGCTGGAGGTAGAGGGACTGGAATTCTGCTGAGGAAAACGTTCTGCCAGATGTGGGCATTGGCAGTGGTGAGCGCAGCTGGGGCTGGGACATCCCACACCAGGGGCCACGCAGCTCTCAGCCCTCGGAAACGTTCTGCGTAATCAGTCCATTAGTCCAGGTTTCTCCCAGCCCCAGACAGTTGTTTAAAATGAGCATCATTTGAGGTAAACCAGAAACCTTGAAACGGTGTTTAATAAATAACTATAACTTTATGGCCTGAGTTCAGGGTGGTCCAGCCTTGTTACTGTTATAGGCAAAATGCCTGGCTTGAGTCTTGCGACAACTCCCCCCCCTCAAGGGGGTTCAGCTGTGGCATGTGGGGTGCAGAGGCATGCTACAAGGTCACAAACCTAGGGCAGGAGTGTTACAGAGGCTTTATTCTCTGGTCACCCCTAGGTCTACACAGCTGAAAGCCTTTCAGGTACTACATGCACCACTCCTGCAGCTCAGCTCTTGCCTGGAGGCCACCAGTTGGGCTACTCTTTGCTCTACATAGAGAGCCAGAAAATCTTAAAGGACTCCCTTCAGTCACAGCCAAAGCTATGATTCTAACCATTTCATAAAATAAATTATACATTTGGCAAATGTCATATCCTTATGCTGAAAGAACATCTGCCTGAAGTCAAAAACTTCCTGTGTGGGAAGCGAACAACTTACATTGTATAAAAATGTCAATAAAAGTTAATTACTTATTGCCTAAATCTATCTGTCTTTATAACTGTGCAGCCTCAATTAACTGAGTCTGCTTGTAGAAGTGTATCTGAGAGGCCCCTATGCTTCATCATCAGCTCCAGAGCCATGCTATTTTGAAAAATAAAAGACCTGTATCCTGTCCAAAAAATAAACTCTGTAGGTGACTTGCCATGTTGCCATTTTGGATTACAAAAAATACTCTGCCAACACACAGGGGAAGCCTTAATTCCAGCAAACACACACATAAACAGGAAATCTCTCTCCAGTCAGAAGGTATTTTTCCTTCATACAATGGGGTTCAAAGATGTGTCATCATATAGTTTAAAACAATTGCTAAGTAACCTTCCCATTCGAATAGCTCATGAGCATAGTCAGCTTGCAGGGTTCGGAGCCTGTCACAACTTGCATGGGAGGAACACGCAGACAAACATCGAATGTGTGCTGGCTCGGGCCAGGGCAGAGTTTTTAATCAATAAGCATGNGGGGGGGGAGAATCAATTTGCAGAAGGCAAATGGTAACAACTGTAGATTTAATCAAATTGCAGCTGCAATCCCTTGCTATTCTCAATATTTTTGAAAGAAAGTAGCTCCATGGCAAAGAATGAATTTTAATAAATGTCACATATTTAGTTATATTGCTGATTTTTAAAATTTGTCAGGCTAGGTCACTGATCCTTTACAGAAATGATACCAGTAGTTGCCAAAAAGATTGTGATACTATTTAGTTGGATAAACATCAGCATGAAGGAGCTATGGTAGAGGAAAGGAACTTACATAGGAATTGTTCTTCCTCTGTGACTATGGGGGAAAACGACAGGCTGATGTGACCCTTCAAAAGAGGTTAAAGCTGCAACGCACACACAACAAAATGGATAGCTATCAAATACCATGGCGATGACCATGGTGTGAACACTTGAGCAAAATGAAAATCTTCTGAAAGCATTAGGCAATTTTCCTTTCACATCCATCTGCAAACTGAATTGATCATGAATTCAAACAAGACCCCTTACACCACCTTCCATACAAAAAGGCGATTTTGTGTTAATTTTTGGGGGGCGAGCAGAAGGGTATCACAAAGCTGCAGAATGCACAAACAAAGCATTCTGCTTAAGTGTTTTGAGCTTATTAAACTCCTCAGCCTTACAGAAAATCTCCTGCTATCGACACCTGCTAGAAAAATGAAATGCCCTGAGGTTACGCACGCGCGCGCAGCCTCTGCTCGTTCACCCCTCCATCCACACTGCCGCCAGCCCTGGTGACAAAACCCTCCCAGTCTTTCCCCCTGCTTCTATTTCCCACTCTGATATTTGGTGTGATCAATCACGATGTATTCAAGGATGGTCGGTCTGAGCCAGGGGGACTCGGTCACCATCCGGTTACATCAAGTGACTGAAAGGGACTGCAGCACAACTGAAAAGTCCCAGAAGAGATCAAAAAGCAGACGCCTGATAATGGCAATCTACTTGGTAGCGCTGTTTCCTTCAAATGAGTTATACCCTACACCAATTCGGTCTGATAACTTTGCCTCTCCTTTGTTTTTCTAATGTTTGAAATTGGAGGAAAAAATACTTTATCTTCTTGTACAACATCATAGTTTTCCTGAAGGCAAATAGCTCGGCAATTTGCTAGATTTGTTAATGCTAGAGGAAACAAGTTAGCACACATACCATGTGTTTGAATGCCTTTGGAAATTAGATTGAAACACTGATTTGATTTCCTAAAAGGTATCTTAAACAAGGCAAGGTTAGAGATTTGGAGAGTAATGAGAATTTGTGCGACTTCAAACAGCTCTACATAAAACAGACCTGATATTCTGGGGGGAAAAAGGTCACCTAATTATTCGTTTCCTGAAGGCCCTGTCTATACTACATTTCCCCTGGGTAAGGAAACTGATTTAAAAATGTCTTCTGCTAACACGCTTGCATCACTCGCCATGTAGGGGATACAGATTCGTTAAAACCATTGCCAGGAAAAATGCCACATTTTTACACGGAGAGAACAGAAACCTTCCTGGCGTGGCCGTGCAGGGAGGGACAGGCAAAGAGACGTGCCACTCAAGGAGTCCTCCACGGAGCTGTGGTCCTGCCTCTGCAGCGGTGGCACACTGCACCAGACCACATGGGAACCGCCACGGCGTGACCAGCGGTGGTGAGCTGCATGGATTTAATTACTGGCTGCAAACTTTTGCGTGGGAGGCAATCACAGGCTGTGGCCACAGCAGACAAGATGCACGGGTTGACGGCTCCGCCGCTGGTAATAGACTGTGAAACACAAAACTGTGTCAGTGGCTCAAAGGCCAGCCAGAGAGACAGCGGTGGGGAGGTGGGGGTGGGAAGTCTGGTCACAAGGGTTTCACAGGAGCCAGCCACTAAGGTGGGGTTGCAAACCGTAATCTCAGGAAGGGCTGTTTGAAGTATCGCACTGTCCCCCTTTCCCTCTCTTTCGCACCAAGCAGGTGCTGTAGCTCCCGTCTGGGTTTCATCTTCCTGCCCAGGTTGTTTCAGAGAACGCTACTCGGCTACTCTCTCCCTCTCCCATCCCAGAAATGATGTGTGCTTCTGCAGCGCTGGGAGAGCCTGAGCAGGATTTCCCTTGTGCTACATATTGCACAAGCACATATGGAGATGCAGTCCCTCCCCTCACTTTCTGTCTGAAGTGAGTGAAGTCTAGACACATCAGCACGACAAAGCAATCGTGGCACAAAGCAGATCATCTGGAGGTTGGGACTCCCACTGCTGCAGCCCGGGCTCTCTGGCTTGGCTAGCCCAGCCCAGCTCGTTGCCGGCGTCAGGTTCCCTTCGCGGCTGTGAGGGCAAGGCTGCTGCTCCTGCACTGCAGCCCGCTGGGCAAACTGTTCTCTGGAGTCCTGGAAGCCAGATTTGGGAGGCAGCAGGCTTTGGATTTCTCCTCTGAGTTGAAAAACACAGAGCAGGCACTCGCAGATCAGAGAAGGGGGGAGAATAGGTGGGCTGGCCCCTTCGGTTGCATTGGACCAGTGGGAGGAGGTTACAGCTAAGGCACCACAGAACTATAAATGCAGGCAAATCAGTATGGGAAAGGCATTTCTGGGAGCACAACATTTGCCACTGGGTTTTGCATTCGTGAGCTGTTCATCGAACCTCTGCTGAGTTTTGGCTTTCTGGCTGGCTCGCCCGGAGTCAGCATGCTCCGTCCATCCACAAGCGGCACTGCCGTCCCCCCAGCCACCAGCACCTCCAGGAGCCCCTCTCCAGCCACAACATGGGCAATTTTGTTTACAGATAACAAACTGCTATGCAGTGGTCATCCTTTGGAGAAAGACAAAAATGAAAAAGAAAGGAAAAAAAGCCCTGTAGGATAATAAAGACTATTCATTCCCTCCTCACCAAAAAGGAAAAGAAGCTGACTATTTTCCGTAAATAGGGAGATGAATGTTTTACAAAGTATTCCTTTTCCCAAATGATTCAGTTTGCATTAGAAGACAGTCAGAGAGGGAACCAGAGAGTGCTGAAGAAGGATTAGGGCACACAAAGAACAAGCGATACAGTCATTCTCCAAGTTACTTTGTTTTCAACATGCAGCTCCTGCCAAAGGCTAGCTTTTTGCTCTGGCAGTGTATGATCTGTAAACATTTAACCAGCTCTTAGAGAAACATGTGAGACACTTTCTCTTGCCCGGTTATGAACCCAAACGGCTCAGATCTTACCCTCTCCCCCCCCCCCCCCCCCGGAAAAAAAAAAATCCAATTTTTGCTGGTGAACAGTGCAAAAAGCACTTTTAGGATGAAAGCAAATGAAGTACCACACATGGCATCGGTTCTTTGGAAAAAGTATGCATTGTAGCTTGAATAACCTCCTACAGGTTACAGACGCACAGATTGTTAAACACCACCGTTACTAGATTATTAACCCCTGTTTTAGGATGTACGCGTGCAATTTACAATTTCTAGGGAGTACATTCTATACTTATAAAGCCAACAACCATCTGATTTCGGGCCGGCATGGAAACAGAGGTGGAATGCTATTACATGGCGTGAATTCTTTACC